>JAXGGA010011771.1:0-41157 GCA_038373865.1 Uloborus plumipes | reverse complement strand
GAATCTCTAACATTTTAGGCAACAGTACTATTAATAAAAATACATGTTGCTTCGGTAAAGAAATGTATAGTTTTAGTCACAAATATCTTCTTGTTTATTTTGTATGAGGTTTACATTTTGATAAACACCTGGAATTGAATACGATAATTAAGCTCAATTGTTGCACATGATAAATGTTTTAACTCTGTTACTGATTGTCATTAAAGGTAAGTAATATTACGAACTTATAGTCAGGATCACGCAAGGACTACTTATTTTAGTTAAAGAAACAACTCCCAACAACTACAATTTACTCTAATCATAGATTGAAAATGCTGCTTAAAAGTGAAAAATTTTCAATATGAATCGAATTCCTAATAAGAAGTACAACTTTGCGTTTTGAGCAATGAAAATAAAAGATAGTAACTTAAAGTATTACAATCACTTTCTTCGGATCTTTGTGAGTGTCGCCTAACGTCGAAAGTTCAAAACTTTTTTTTTTTCATTGGGAAAATCGTTTCGTGTAACCCAGTAAATGTATTATTTTTGCAATTTTAAGTTTAATGTCGTTGATTTTACGGCCTTTTATTTTTAATTCCTAGTATTTTTATATTTTATGCTTCTTGTGCTATAAAACGCGTTTTAAATGAGAATAGAAAAAAATGGCATCCAATTTACAGCTTTAAGGCATAAAGAAATATACCGCTTAATGTTTCTAACTTGTTGAGAATGTCAGAGTACTAATGCTGTTTGACAAAATACATTATTCTGAAAGTTATTCATATTATGCTTGAATACCTTGTTATTATCATTATTTTTTATATAAATTTCGATAGTAATGCAGAAAGTATACAAACTTAAGAGATAGGGAAAAATAACTTTGCATTTTTAATGCTTTTAAAATGATCAATAATTACTAAGAAAAAATCGTAATTTATTTAAGTTTTTTTAATACCCTGTAAAGATTTTTGTGAAGAAAAAATACCACATTGTGAACCTTTTTAGTTGAAAACGGTGCTTTGGTTGCTGACAAACATGTTTTCTTTTCAATTTTTGAAAGACAAATATTATGCTGCCGTGCGGTATATTATAAACAGTATAAAAAAACTCTGAACAAAACAGAACTAACTTTCGTATTTTATATTTCTTGCACCACTAGAGAGCTACTTGATGCATACAAAAGCTTGGCAGAGCGAGCACACGAAAAAATGGTTCTTGACACAAGACTGTATCTAGTAAACCAGACGTTCCCAACCTCTTAGCCCTTACCAGTTTTCAATCGTAATTTCTATTCTCCCATCTTCTCCTTTCTCTCTTCAGAAAATAACAATAATAAAGAATTTTTAGTATTTCGATGTTTCATGTATCATTAGAGAGCTACTTAAAGCGCATGAAAGTTTGCTAAAGCAAGCGTAACCACAAAAAAAGATAGCTGACTCAAGACAGTATGCAATATCTCGTAAACCAGAGGTTCTGACCCTTTAAATACTCACGACACAGTTTTCAATTATAATCCCCCCCCCCCTGAAGATACCCTACTCATAAAATATTAGCAGAAATGGTAACGTGCTTTGGTATGAAAGTTAAACTTAAGTCTTAACTATAAAACTATATTAACTATAAAACTAAACTTATAGCAATGTTCCAGAAGGGGCGTAAAACTCAGTTTAACTGCATTTAACCCTCGTGGGTTCCTTGGGGTCATATGTGACCCCAATGCAATTTCTGTTTAATATATTTTGTTAATCAACCATTTGTTTTTAATGGCATTTTGTGGCTTTTATTCTTCTAGTTTTCTATTCAAAATAATGCTATTATTGTGTTTTATTTTTCCCGAATTGCATTTTTTGCATACAAGACCCTTGGGGTCACTTCCCCAGAAGGCCAAAAAAAGAGGACGTTGCAACTTTTGTCCAAGAGAACTGGACAGAAAATGCATTGAAAAATGTCATAAGTGTTTGAAATTCACTTGCAAAAATCATGTTTTTTCAGGTCTGTAATAGATGTAAATAAATCTACAGTTATTGTAAGTTTTGCTCTAAAATTATAATTTTAATTCATAAACTAAATTTTACTTTAATTGTATCTTTTTATTTTTTGTTTTTTTAGCATTAAAAAGTGTGTGAACTTAAATAATGCATGTAACATTCAATAATTATAATGAATTAATTAAAGGAAGTATTGGGGTCGTTTATGACCCCAAGGGTCTTGAGTGTAACTGAAATGGGAGGGACCCACGAGGGTTAAGTAGGAACAACAACGATAGAATAAAGATGTAACGAAGGTGTTTGTCCCCTGAAAGTTTCTCCTTGGTCAGGGCCTCGAAATAAACTTGTACAGTCCCAGAAAGCCGACAACGGTTTAAGTAGGAACAACGATAGAATAAAGATGTAACGAAGGTGTTTGACCCCTGAAAGTTTCTCCTTGGTCACGGTCTCGAAATAAACTTGTACAGTCCCAGAAAGCCGACAACGGTTTAAGTAGGAACAACAACGATAGAATAAAGATGTAACGAAGGTGTTTGACCCCTGAAAGTTTCTCCTTGGTCACGGCCTCGAAATAAACTTGTGAAGTGCAAGAAAGCCGACAACAGTTTAAGTATTAACAACAACGATAGAATAAAGATGTAACGAAGTAGTTTGACCCCTGAAATTTTCCCCATAGTCACGGCCTTGAAATAAACTTGTGAAGTTCAAGACAGCCGATGGCGGTTTAAGTAGGTGCCAGTTAAATGAATGTCGGATGATAGAGGTTCGACCATACATAGCTTTAAAGTTGGCTGTAATAAAAAAAAAATGCATGTCATACCTCAACCCATTAATGCCTGACATTTTTTCCCCAAAGATATTTTGTATACTGGTTACAAACAGTGTTTAATGGACAGGAAAAATAATAAAAAAAATAGTATGTAAAAAATAACTTTTTTATTAAGGAAAGAAAAATCGTCCCTTAAAAGTTACGACAGACCCCAAAGGGTACATACTTATCTTACTAAATGTTTTTTCTGCCTACAATATAGTATTTAAAAAGACATTTTATAAGAAGAAATAAAATCAGTATTTAACATAAACTGGGAAGCTGCGAATAATTTTGAAAATTTAGCTTTTTTTTGAGATTGTGAACGATGTAATTTTTGATAAAGGTCAGATTAAAACTGCTACAGAACATACTTTACAATGGTTATATACTCCAACCTGTTAGTAACGAATTGAAAACAATGCCAAGGTAGTAATTGAAACACTATTATGTGGTTGAAAATGTTCATTTTGGAGGGAATTCAGACCCTTTTTTTGGACCGTCTTTTTTATGCCTCCCCGATTTTGCATTCAAAAATCGTATCTTTATTCTGGATACGTTACAAAAATCATGGTTCAATTACTTATTTCCGACCATAATATTTTATTGCAATCTCCATTCAAATACTTATCAAAATAAAAAACGCGTTTGTCCTATCAAAGGCCACTGTAATGTTTAGGGAAAAGAAATATTTTTTAGCTATAAAGATCACATAATCGTTATTCCAGTTGAAATATGACATCAGTGCTCAATAACAGCAATCGTGTGCGAATTTTAAAAACAATGCGCTGGTCACTGGGAGGGAAGAAAAAAACGGAAAAAACGCAGAGCGCTTCAGAAAAAATGGGGATTTTTTATTTTGCTTATGGACAGATTTTGCTGGCAGCTGATTTATCATGCTTTAAACATAAATTCAGTCAAGACTTACTAATACAAATTAGATTTAATGAATTATTAATGCAGTTTTTTGAAGTGAATGCTTTTATTTAGGAAATGCACGGCGTAATATATAATAGATTGAGGAAAAGTCTTAAAAAATTGAAATATTATTTTTGAGTATAGTTTTTCGCTACAGTTATGAATATTTTTTTGCCCACTACACAAGGTGAACACATATAACTTGGTAAGGATCAAATAAAATTTTCACATATTTGTAATTCTTAGTTACGACTTGAAAATCACCCGTTCTTTAACACAAAGAAATAGAACTAGGAGCCAAATAAATAAATATATAAAAATAAACAAACAAGTTTTTGCTACACATCCTCAATTTCTTAGCGCTGAAATGGGGTCTAAACATGTGCATGGTAATTTCAATTATAACTTTAAATTTTTGCCTTATCACGTTAAAAATAATCTTTCATGTGCAATGTGCATTGATAGTCGAGAGTAATTATTACAATTCACAGCATATAAAATTCCAATGATTTGATTTTTTTTTAAAATCCGAGCTAGATCGATTCCCCGCCGGCCCCAGTGGCCTTGTGTTTTCACATTAAGCTTGGAAAGTAGATCTTCAGTGAGATTCAGGTTGTCCCACCGCTGATCTAGGCTAATAAGTTACCTATTCAAGAGATTAAGTTTGCAGCTATTAAAAAAAAAATTTCTGGGACTTTAAAGGAATTAATGATTTTGTCCAGTCTGCTTTGTCAAAAACGTCAAAAACTACAACTTTAGTTCCGAATTTTACTATATTGAAGCATTTATATTAAAGCAATATTTAAGTAATTAATATAAAATCATGTTTGTGAAAATTGCAACACCATGAAGGACTTGCGCGAATGGGCTGAAATTTTCAGCAAATGCAAAGTAGGGTATGATATGCAAATGATTAGAATTTTAGACTCGTAGCGCATGCGTACGCTGAGCAGCGCCCTCTGAACGCCGGATTTATCCGAATAAATAGACGGCTGCAGCAAGGCGTGTATGGTTATAGGTGGTTATCTGCTTGTGATAAACGTTAGCTCAGACGTTGCTTATGCCTCTTCGACGAAAAAGAGCGAGGTTTCAACAACTTACGGAGTTTGAACGGGGAGGATCATCGGCCTTCGTGAAGCTGGATTGTCTTATCGTGAAGTAGCCGCTCGTGTGCAGCGTAACAGCAGCACAGTGATGCGTGTTTGGAAGCAGTGGACGGACGAGTGTCGGACAACTCGGAAATCCGGGAGTGGACCCGAAATGTGACGTCAGCGCGCGATGATAGACACCTGATCCGCATGGTGCTGACGGACCGTACAGCTTCTTCTAGACAACTGGCAGCACAGTGGTCAACAGCTACAGGTGTTTCATTGTGTGCTTCATCAATTCGTAGACGTCTGCTGCAGCGTGGACTGCGCGCAAGGACTCCTTTATACAGGATCCCGCTCACGCTAAACCATCGCCGCCTGCGGCTACAATGGGCCAATCAGCATAAGGACTGGCGTGCTGATTGGCAGTATGTTGTGTTTTCTGACGAATCCCGCTTTAATTTGTGGTACCATGATGGCCGCATTCGCGTCCGACGCTATGCCGGTGAACGCCACCTTCCAGAGTGCATTATCGAACGTCACAGTGGACGAACACCTGGAGTCATGGTCTGGGGTGCCATATCATATCACGGACGATCTCAATTGCTACGAATTGTGGGTAACCTGAACAGCAACCGGTACATCAGTGAAGTTCTACAGCCCAAGCTGTCCCCTTCCTTCAAGGCTTGCCTGGCGCTGTATTTCAGCAGGATAATGCCCGCCCTCATGTCGCTAGGACTGTTCAATCCTTCCTTGCATCGTAGCAGGTACAGCTTCTTCCCTGGCCAGCGTATTCCCCGGATATGTCGCCGATTGAATATGTCTAGGATTTCGTTGTTCGGTGTTTCGTTCGTAATCCTCGTCGTGTTGCTTCTACAGATGAATTTTGGGTACGCATACAAACAGTATGGAATGCTCTTGATCAGGAAGACATTAAAAATTTGTTTGACTCCATTCCACGTCGCGCAGCAGCACTTATTGAAGCGTGTGGTGGCTAGACAAAATGCTAATTTCATTATGTTTTTTATTGTTTGTTGGCTCTTTTTAAGTTTAATCATTAATTTGTACCACTATCACTCAGCTGTGTATTAAATTTCATTCAATTGTAACGATTACTTCATGGTGTTGCAATTTTCATAAACATGAGTTTATTTTTCAAATGAAGTACTATTGGGAAAGGTTTTCAATTTCGGTACCAAATCATTTAGCAACGTCTCCTGACAATACTCTAGAAAATTTTTATCTTTCACTGCAATTAATTCTTTCCCGAACTTAGGCCTTTACTTACTGAACTAAACAAAACAAAGAAATGGCGCGAAATTTTTCTCTTCACTCCCATCGTCTCCCTAGGGACTACGACTTCTTCTTGTACTCTGATAAAATAAACATGTCGCCAAAAGACGGCAAACACGCCGCAAATGTCATTTGCCTAGAGGTGAAAAGAGAATTTTCCGCAGCAAATATAGGAATGCTAGTTCCGGAAGATAATGTACAACATTCGGCTGAAACTTTATGTGTTTACCTCTGAAAAAGTAATTAGTCTCTTGGTTGATATTAAATATGTGTAATTATTATCGGGACATATGTTGCTGGGAAACTATTTCTGCTTTCGAAAAATATCATAGGAGAGTAAATTTTAACTGCCTTAGTAAGGAGGGGAAAAGTCTGGTAACATTTATCATAATGAAATTTATGTCATTTTTAAACTGTAAAAAATAGATGTTGTTTTTTTAGCATAATACAGCTAATTTTACAGTAATAGACTGTAAAATTGCTAATTTTACAATAGTAAACAGTAAAATTGCTAGTTTACAATAATAAACAGTGAAATTGCTAGTTTCACTGCATTTATTACACTGCATTTTACAGTTTTAAACTGGAACCTATGCTACCAGTATTATACTGTTGTTTTTATGGTATAATACAACTGATTTTATGGCAAAAAAACTAAACTAAAACTTAGCAATAAACTAAAATTGTTTTTTTACAGTAATAAACTGTAGATAGCTAGTTTTGCAGTTTATTACTGTGCTTTTACTGCTTTAAGCTGGAACCTCTGCTGCCAGTATTATACTGTAAAAACAACAGCTTTTTTTTTTTTTTTTTTTTGCAGTGTAGAATTTGAATTATGGTATTACATTTAACTTTTTGAAGAATTGCATTTCAGAAAAGGTAATGAAATATACCAAAAAAAAATTTTAAGTGTCTTAATCCCGTACTTCAAATCCAGACTAACGTAAATCCATTTCTGTTACTTTTCAGGAGAGCACGAAAACTTTTGTCTGATGCATACATATAAAGGACGGGACTCGCGCTCTTTTAACGCTGCTAAATACAGTCGACGCTCGATATAACGATCATCTCCGTCCCCCAGAAAAAGTCTTTGTAACGAGTGGTCGCTGTAAGAAGTAGAAAATAGAGTATATTGTGATGAAGTTGGGTTTTTCCCACCAGTCGTTGTATTGGATAGTCTTTATAACGAGTGGTCGTTATAACGAGCGTCGACTGTAATTATAAAGGAGTTTCTTTTATATAATAACTTTCTAATGGGTCCATGTGGAATAAGATTCTGCATACAATGCAGTAATAAAGTGAAAATTACTATTTTTAGACTTAGTCTGGCTCTGAGGTGCAGAATTGGGTTCCTCTGTAAAAGCTGTTAGTATTACGATTGACGTTACATACGCGTAGACCAGAGTTTCCCAAAGTGTGGTCCGCGGACTCCGGGGGTCAGCGAACTCATGCCAGGGGGCTGTGGTGCTATATTGCTGAATCGTAAAAAAATAGTGGAAATTTAATAACGAATAACAACATTTTTGTTCAAAACGAAAGCAGATTCGTAGGCAATAAAAATGTTCGTGTTTACGTACAAGGATGGGGCAGCAAACCCCTCCCCCTGAAACCCTCGATTTTAATACATACTTAACACATAATCGAGTTTCAAATACACTGCAAAAAATAAGTTGTTGTTTAATAAAATAAGTTGTTACAGTATAATTATGAAAGCAGAGGTTCCAGTTTAAAACTGTAAAGGCACAATGTTAAACTGTAAAACTAGCTATTTTACAGTTTATTACTGTAAAATTAGCAATTTTATCATCAAATTAGCCGCATTATACTGTAAAAACAACGATATAATACTGGCAGCAGGGGTTTCAGTTTGAAACTGTAAAATACACTGTAGTAAACTGTAAAACTAGCAATCTTTCAGTTTTCTACTGTAAAACCAGCAATTTTTCAGTTTATTACTGTAAAATTACTGTTAAATTAGCTGTATTAAAGTGTAAAAACAACATCTTTTTTTTACAGTGTATTAACATAACGATAACATATTTTGCATACGTCGCGATTTCCTTTTCGAATTAAGATAACGGCATACTTTATTACAAAACCTACTTCCTTATTACAAAACAAGTTTTTTCTTAACTTTTAGTAATCTTCAAATTTTTTCCAAACTTTTAAAAATCAGGCTTAGTATGGGTTTAATTTTTACGAATTCATTTTCTACTTACATATCTAATTGTGTTTTTACTAGTTCTTTTGAATGTGGATGACCATACCCAGGGACGTAACTACACCATTTTCGAATAGGGGCAAGACTTCGCTTCGGCGCCCCCCCCCCCCCATTAAAATAAAATAAAATACTTGCAGAAAAAAATGACGCCGCCAACGTTTAGACCGTCATATATGGAAAAACTCAACGTATATTACATAGAAAATGGACAGAAAGCACAACTAAATACATTAAATATAATAATATAAAGCCAAAGGGACAAGTTTTCCCTCTTCGCACCCCTCCACTTTTTTTAGGAAGAGCTGGCTTTTAAAAATTTGTCTTTTTTCAAAAAAAAAAAAAAAATAATAATAATGAAAAGAAAATTATGCAGTTATTTAGCCAGTTCAGCGCCCCTAAAATCAGGCGCCGGGGCACGAGCACCGTCTGCCCCCTCTAGTTACGTCCCTGACCATACCTTTGCAAATTGTAAAAGTCTTCAGCAATTGATTTATACTTTTCTTTTAAGACATCTCATAAAAACCGAGACGTTTTTACTGACTCAAGCTTCTATTTGCGCTGTGCAGGTAAAAACTTAGAAAAAAAAAAAAACCCCACCTTGATCGTAAATATTTGAAAATGAAATTTTGTGCTTCCATTTGTGAAATATTCATCAAATGTTCACGAAACAAAAATAGTATATACTAATCAAAAATCATCGTTAATATTTAACGTTTCATTATTTCCCCATAATGAAACGACAAATATTAACGATGAAAAAATAAACTATTTTATAACACGTTGACTGCCAAGCAATTCCTAGATTAGGAGTTGGGCTAAAGCCAATCTACATGTGCTGAGAGAGTTAGGACTTTATGGTACATTCACCGAAACCGAAGTCAAATATCTCTACTTCTGCCCGAGTATGACATCTGCGCTCGAATATGCATGAAAACAGCAAATCCAGGAACTACAAGCTAACTCGAAGGGGACTCAACAGCTAAGTTCACATACCACGAGTTATCTCGTAGCTTGGCAGTCAACGTGATAAAGAATTAAATTCGTGCTTAATATTTTTAGTGTAAAATGATTTAGTAGTTCAGACTGCCCACTCTCGATAGCATCGCAAAATTGAGCTAACACGAGTAAAAACAAGAATTAGTTATTATATTTATTTCATTATTAGTTATTAATAATGAAATAAACAAAGAAATAAGTGAAACAATTGCCTTAAAACAAACACGTAATCGCTATGGAAGTAGCAAATAAAGTAATCAAAACAACTTTTTTGAGATTTTATAAACTTCAATCACACTGTACTTTTACTCCACGCAAAGGATTCTCCGAGCGGAATCTTTGAACAGCAAGTTGCAGTGAAAACACCTTTGCGTGAGGTTAGCACCTTCATATCCCCCCCCCTCCTCTCAAACGCCAATAAAGAAAATAAGTCCTAAATACAACATTTACTCTGATCAAAATATTAAAAAAAAAAAAAAAAAACTCTTCCTGATCCATTCAAAGAGAAGAAAAAGAAGGGGAAAAAAATTAAAACACCGAACTTTCTCTATGAAATGGAGGGGGCGGGGGGCGGAATCTCCTCGGATACTTTTCGACCATTTTCCACTCTCCGATAAAGCGATGGAGATCTCCTCCCTATCATTTCCCCCACTCTTCTTTCGTTTTTCGTCTTTTTTTTCCCTTCTCCTCTCCGCTTATCATTTTCTTTCATTTCATCGAATCTTATCCTTAGGGCTGGAAAATGATGGGCATCACGAGATTTCATCGCGCGAGCCCTCTTATCTTCAACTAAGACAGTCTCACAGTAGACGAGTATCGACATCGCTTGGGGTTCATTAGGGGTGAGAATTTCTCAATTGGCCGCTGTCGATCGCTGGTACACTGCGAAAAAAAAAAAGTTGTTTTTATAGTGTAATACTGAAAGCACTGGGTTTAGTTTAAAACTGTAAAAGCGCAGTAATAAACTGTAATACTAACTATTTTACAATTTTATTACTGTAAAACTAGCAATCTTACTGTTTATTACTGTAAAATTAGTAGTTTTAAAGTTTATTACCATAAAATTAGCTGTAATGTACCATAAAAACAACAGTACAATACTAGCAACAGAGATTCCAGTTTAAAACTGTAAAATGCGCAGTAATAAACTGTAAAACTAGCAATTTTACAGTTTGTTTCTATAAAATTAGCAATTTTACGGTTAATTACGGCAAAAACAATGGTATAATACTAGCAGCAGAGGTTTAAAACTAAAAATCACCGTAATAAACTGTAAAACTAGCAATATTACGGTTTACTACTGTAAAATTAAGTAGTTTTAGAGCTTATTATCGTAAAACTACTGTAAAATTATCTGTATTGTACTGTCGAAACAACGTTAAATTTTTACAGTGTACCGAAATTAAAAAATGCATCATAAAACAAGATAACAAGGGGTGCTTGTATGGTTCTCTACTTTCTTCCCCCAGTGATAGTACTATTAAGAAAAGTATAATTGTTTTGAGTAACGAATTTTAAAACTGATAAGTAATCAATATAAATAAAACGAAGAATATATATTTTTGTGTGTGTATGTTTATTTGTATGTTCCCTATACTGCCGTGCTAAGCACAAAAGTCGTATCTGCACGTTTTAACAAAATTGAGTTATCGCCACCAGTTTGCTCTTCGTGACGTATTTTACCAAAATTCAAAATTATACGGTCATTTGAGAACGGGAAATATTTTTTAAAAAAATTCTGAAAAAGTTTCATCTGAATCAAATACATGATGGCTCAAAATTTTAAAGAGTTTTATCTCAGTTTAAGCTCGACTGCAGATACCACGTTTGCGCTTAGTACGGCAGTATACAAATTCACAGTTTAGGTCGGATCTCGATCAAATTTGGCACGGAGGTACCAATACACCTGGGAAGGATCGCAAAGGGGCTTTTCGAACGTCAAAAAATTACCAAACTATTCGAATTTTAATTTACGGACCGGAAAATGGCGCAGAATGGCTCTTTCTACCTGAAATAATTATCGGATTTTTTCGATTTTGGTCTCATACTCAAAATCGGGGAAAATTCCTTCAAAGAAGATTTTCTTCCGAAGGATTTTGAATTACTGATTGAAATTTTCAAAAGGAAAAAATATATGGGCGTTTTTTGGTTTAGACATATCAATTTTAAATTGGACATAAAAATCGTCTGCACGAGCGTAAAAAAAATAATTAGCATGAAAGAAATCATTGATGAGAAATAGCTGAATTAATAACCGTTGCCATTTTTTCTTGAGTGTGAACAAATAAAATTATTGCTTTTGCTTTTAGGCTATTCCTGCAATGGGGAGATTTAAAAATTTTTGGCGATTGATTCATTTGTAGTTCTGCGTGCCGACAAAATGTTGACTTCAATCAGATCAGGACTTTTATAGACACGCGTCGCTTGATAAAGTTCATTTTCTCAAGGTAGACCGCGCAAAGCCGGGCGACGCAGTTACTTAAATAATAAATGACAGCTCAATTGAAATTATTATTACTTCGGCACTTCTATGGGTAACTAAATTTTTAAAAGCGAAACAGTATGTATTTTGTAATATTAAGGGCGAAATTTAATTTGTGCAAACGATCTTTTCGTCTAGATTACTGTTTTTTTTTTTTTTAACTGAATTTAATGGGGTAATTGAATTTCCTAAATGTGTTCTGGATGATTTGTTAAAAGCAAAACTTAAATTTGTCAAAAGCATATAGTAACTGACTGATATTTAAAAATGTAGAATGTTAATCAGTCACCATGCTTGCATATAAATTATTTTTTAAAGTCATCCAAAATGACTTTTGAGAATTAAATTATACCATCAAATTTTCAGCTTATAAAATAACTGGGGCAGAGCTAATCCTTGGGAACAGATCAATTTTACAATGTATACTTGGACCTTAATAGTAATGTCCACTGCTGCATCTGCGGAAGTTTAAATTTAATTTGGAAAAAAAAGGGGGGGGGGGGTCCTAATAACTTACGAATCATTAAAGTCGTATTTTATTAAACTCAAAGAATAAAAATTTGATTTTCTGCTATCATACGCTGTCGAATCCATGAAAACGAAGATCCATGAGTCACAACTGAAGTTATTAATTTTTCGGAACTATAGTGGTGATACCAAAGACTGTGATACCTTTACAAAGGGTTTGCTGTGAATTGAAACGTTTTTCTTAAAAACCAGTCAGCCGACAAGCCTATAAGTTTAAAGAAACATTTTTACCCCTGTTTTTAAATTTTACGATGAGAGTGTTACAACATTTTAAACTGAAATGTATCTATACTTAGACACATTTATTTTATTAAAACGTGTTGTAGAGTCGCTAACAGTTTAATGTGATGATATAAGTTTTTTTTTTTTAATTAGAGTTTTTGTCATTTGACTGGTTTGTGAAATAAACGATTCAACTGTGAATGATATTGTAAAACATTTAAAAATTGAGAGCTTAAAACTATTTGCTTATAGGCTTTCACCCAACAACTGTCTCTTATAATTGTCAGATTGTTTTTCTTTCCACGCGGCCAAAAAAAAAACTCTGGTCGTAAACATCCCGCATGTGCACAACTTCAAACATAAGATCAATTGCCTTCCGACGTTTAGGAACGATGACAGAAAAGAAATAATATTTAGGCTAGATGGCCCTTTTTTAGGACCAATCCGGTTGGCCGTTATCTTTTCGTTTTTTTTAAAGAGGAAGAATGGGATTGCGCATGCGCAGCTTTATCGTAAATAGCTGGCACACGAAGATCATTGGACAAGATATGGAGAGTGAATTAAAAGAAAAAAAAAAAAAGGTTTTCCAGAAAGCGTTTTATGGATTTCGCAGGCAGTACTACAAGTAACTGATAGGAAGTGAAAGTTATTAGCGCGTGATGAATAAAAGTTTGCGGCTGAATTGTGTGGGAGGGTGGTCATTTGGCAATTTGAGCCATTTATCTACTGCTTTAAAATAGCTATTTTTTTTTTACTTTAAATTCAATTAACTTTTAATTTTCTTAATTGCACAAAAAATTTATGTTGTTATACAGAATTATGTTCGATTTCATTTATTATTGTGGTGAAGCCAAAAGTTAACTTGCATTTTATTTTTTAAGCTAAAATGCAGCACATATTTTAAATCAAATTTTTCAAGCGTCATGGACAACTCCAACTAAAATTTTGTGAGGAGGAAAACTATCAATTTACCGAATGTAACTCCGAATTACACCGAATGATAAAATTCGAGCAGGCGTAATCATCGACCAACATCTAATAAGAGCAGACATTAGGTGTCATTTTAAAAGGTTTTAAAAATTGCAAAATTGCATTCAGGTTTGAGTAATCGCCAGATTAAATTTGCCGAATGAGAATATTTTTGGGAGGTCACAGTGACCTGCAGGGACCTCCCGCCGAGGCACCATTGCAAGTTTAGTCCAAAAGGTTTTTAAGCAAGTGGATGACGCATTACTTGACTACATTGAATCCCATTGAGTGGAAATACATGTTTTTAAGAAACCTCATTGCAAGAAGTGAATTTAATTTTCAGTCTGATTTTCTTGAAACTGTAAAGAAAAAAATGATCGTCTGTTAAAAATAGTTTATTTGCAAAATCTTGTTGAAAATCAGTCAGTGTATTGTTTTTCTGCCAATGTCATTTGAAAGTTGTATGGGCTCTGTCATTTTTAAAATGAGCTATGCAATAGATCACAGTAAAACAGCGAATCATCTTAAAATTCGTTTTATTTATTTATTTTTTTTTAATTTCTCATTCGCTCCAAAACTATTTTTTTGACACAAAATTTGACTACAAGTCGGAATTTTATTACTAGATACCTGTGATGTACAAAAAAAAAAAAAAAAAAAAAAACACTGAGTAGAATCATTATAGTGATTACTTTATACTACAGCTTGGGACTAGAAAAGCTTGATACTGGCCAGTGGCCAGTAAACCCAGAAAAGGTTAGTGGCCACTTTGGCTATGTTGTAGGCCGTGTTTTCAAACAAATACTATAATTATTTCAATTTCCAGTGCAGTTGGAAAAGCAGATTTAAACCGTTTTGAGCTCCAAATCTACTATTTGTTCCCTGATGATCTGCGGAAAGTTTCAATTTAATTTTTAAAGCAAAAAAAGACGGTATACAGCTTTGTACAAATAACTTTCAATGTAACGCCAATAATTATTCTTGTCTCCATTTTTAATTTAAATTGTATTTGCTGATGCTTTAAAACCAACCTAATTATGGAAATATTCAGATCAACTGCTTTTTTTTTTGAACGGTGTAATCACGAAATCATACGCCTATTTCATTTCATACTTTTTAGTGTGAACCAAGATTATAGAAATAGTCTTTAAATTTAAGAAAATTATTTTTATTTTTGTTAAAGTAAAACTTCGTATAAATTTTCATTGAGTGATGAAAATAATTTGCATTGAATTGGTTTTCGGACCTATTTTCCTATAGACCTATTTTCCCTCCTTCCTTTTCCATTCAAATTCCACATGAATAATTATGTACCTTTAATTTTATGCCGTGTTGGGTAAAGTTCGACCTGTATAACAATTTCATTTTCACGGGTATAACTAGCTCGTTCAGTCAAAAAGGCTGATTCATTAAGCAATTTATCATATTAGTTTTGTAGTCATTACCCGTGCGTTTTTTAATTGTCAGTCCAGTAAAAATATAAATTGAACTGTTTTTGAAAAAAAAAAACAAGCAATGTTTGCAGTAGTTTTTGACCTCATCGAGACGAATTTAGTCCAAAACGCATTTGATTGTGATAGTATTGATCAAAATACAAATTTAAAAACCTTTTGAAAATTCATATTGAGCTGGTTTCGATACTTGAACGTCTCATATAAATATCCTTATCCAGAGCAGCCAAGTTTTGAAATTCTAAACGTATACCAGAGTTTTACACAGGAAGGGGGGGGGGAGGGGTAAACAGCGCATTTAATAAAAAAAATATAGGCGCACTGAATAATGTACGCTTAAATTTAAAATAGGACAAGTAACAGATTATTTTGAGAAAAATATTTTTCTTATCCTTATTTTTTTCTGATCGTTTATTAAGATAAATTATTTTTGTTAATTTTAAATAAATTTTGAACATTATTAAGCACAAATGTAATAGTATCTAAAGTATTATAATGTAGAAGTTATATGTAATGATTGCAATGTTGGGATTACATAAAGAAAAAAGAAAGAAACAAAGAAAGAAAGAAAATGTTATGTTTTTGACACGTTTTCGCAGCGTCGTAGTTCAAGGCTGTAGTTCGTATAAAGTATGATTTTTTCGTAGTAGTTGGCAAATTATGCATGTATTTTATCTACGCCATACGCTAGCTCAAACCTTTTACCATACTCAGAGCCGTATTTAAGGAGTGGGGTTTTAGGGTTCAAACCTCCTCCGAAATTTTTTAAAACTATTACAAAAATGCTTTTTGTAGTTTGTCACTTATAAAATTATCATTGCTATTTTATTTTAATTTTCTTATTTACTTTAAAACTGTATTTGAAAAACTAAATTATCATTAATGAATAATTGTACAAATAAGTTTTTTCTGTAGTGCTTATTTTTATTGTAGTTATTGCAAACATAATTTCTTAACAATACACCTTTTTCTTCGAATTTTAAATATCACTAAAAAAAAAAAACACACACACACCAAAATTCTTGAAATTTGTAAGTACCAAACTCTGTATTTAACACATCTTATATGGGCAATTCCACGGTAACTTACGTTACATTTCGACCAACTCTTACGCATTTAGTACCTCAGTACAGACAAATTTTGTTGTACAAATCTTGTATGAAAGCATTTTTTGAAAATGACAGTTGAAAGCAAAATTAAAATGCAAAAATATTCGATGCATTTAAATTTTACAAAATCTAGCAGTCAAAGATAAGGCAGTAACTTGCGTTACACAAAAAGGGGTTGACATAATATGAAAATTAGTTCTGAGGCAAATTTCTGCTCTATTACAGCTGTTTTATTGTTTGAAGCATAATTTATCAGTTCCTTATAATGCTTAGGAATATATTTTCATTAATTTAAAAATTTATTTCAAAAATTGAAAATTATGGGAATTTTTAACTGGGTAACTTATGTTACAATAACTTACGTTACAAAATTTACTTACAAGCATATCTTTATTACAAAAATTAATGAATGAAAATTACAGCTTAGTTTAGATCGAAACATTGAAAATTAACAATTATGAATTAAATTTACAGAAATTTAATATCAAACTCAATGAAAAATCAAAAATATAACATAACATAAGGCTTAAATCTATACTGGCTGCTGCTATCAACAAGTTCAGGTAATTCAATTTTTCAAATCATTCTTTCTTTCTTATTATAAATTTCATCTGTCGTTACTGGCCATTTCTAATTGGTTCAAACAGCAGCCATTACTTATATTTTAAACTCGTTTTCTTCAATAATCGTCACAACTCAAGGATACAATGTATTTTCGTACTTTACCACACACCATTCACCAGCTTTTATCTCTGTTTTTTCTTCTTGTTCCTTAAAATACTTAACTAAACGAAACCCCGTAGTTTGTTAGGTTCTAGTTCTTAAATGGTCATTGTCAATGTGCGGATCTTCATAAAGTATTTTTGATAAATTTTGCTTTTTCTAACAAATTTCAATACCATAAAGAGGGACTTATATTTAAAAATCTGTAATATCCACATGACTTTTCTCATACCCCTTCTACAGCGCATCTTTTCTGCAGAGTTTAGTGGCATTTTAATGCAGAATAAAATGCATTTCACCTGTAAGAGATAAAAATTTTTTGTATTTGTTACTTCTAAAACATATTTGATAACTTTAAATCATAACAGAAGTCATTTTTGAATAATTTATAGTACATTACTCCTAAATATTCTGAATGCAGTAATATTGTTTAGAGAGAATTAATATCTCAAAAGCCAAAAATAAACATATAATTTATAATAGAGGTGTATTGTAATCTTATTAACAAATAGAGACATTTTAAGAAATATGATTAATTTAAATTAAGTAAATACAATACAAATTCAAAAGAATTCTTGCATAAATTACTCCTACTTACCACATAGGTTTATTTCACAATTTACTTTCTTTATAAATACAAGTATTTAAGTTCTACTTGGGTAACTTACATTACCTGCATATATTGGTAACTTAAGTTACACGTTTTGATTGTAGCACAAAAAATTAAATAGACAATATTTTTTAAAAAACTTTAACTATTTGCTTAACACACACTTATAAGATAGAAAATATAGCATTGTTAACATTGCATTGCCCTTTGTTTATGCACATCATGAACTTTAACATGTTTTTGGTAACTTATGTTACATAGAACAGTGCATTTTTAAAGTTAACATAAATCACTTAATTTACGTGAAAACACTCGTTTTATCAATTTACAATACTGAATTAAAGTGTAATAATCAATATTCTTCCTTTAAAACAGTTATCTAAAGAAAAAAATTGAAACTTACCAACGTTGAAAGATTGACCTTTTGCTTTGCCAAAAGTTAAATATTCCATTTCCAACTTCAAAGTGCTGCTAAAACTAAAATACTACATTCTTGACAAAAAATTAGTATAAATAATAAACTTCTAACATTTTTAAACCGAAAAATATGTAAAACAGACGCATTGCTGTAATTTGATTTTTCCAACGCTTTTCCACACTTGCATGGAATTTGCCCATATGTGTCCCCCATAAGATAAAAATTTCAAAAGTACTCCTTCTAATGCGCGTATATGAGTAAACTCATCAATCAAGATTTTTTTTTCTTCATTGAAAAGACGAGTCATTTTATTATTGTTTGTTCCATTTTTCATGTAAATACCATTTTAACATCTATTGTAACAAAAATCAACAGAATAAAGAACATGAAATCAAACTTTATTGACTATATATTTCACGAGAAATAGGTTTGGTAAAACCCTATCCGAAACTCAGGTCTGGTTACGGCCCTGACCGTGCTAATACATTTAATAACAAAAATCCAGCTAAAAAAACTGCACCAGCAATAAACAAACTTCTTGAAATTTCATGCTATTATCTTAACGTCTTCTTTTAATCTCCTCTCCCCCAAACTTCGTCTCCACCACAATGTGCATCAGTTCACTCACCATCCGGGGGCCTACCTACTCCTGTGGTAACAATCCTTCACCAGTGGTGAAATCCTCTCCAGACATTCTGTTAACATGAGAGATGCAGATTAATGGCTCTGGTTGGCCATTCCATTAGCTTTTACATGTCATCCATTTTTTTTCTTACCCTCTCCAACGATAAGTCTGTTTTAAATGTTTATATCATGAAGATAGCTTTATGATAAAAGGATAGCTTCTGGAGAAGGTCTCTCGAGAGAATGGGCTGTAAACTGAATGTTTTTAGAGGAAAGTTTTTGATAAGGTAGCTGAATTATTTTGAAGTTTGAGGGTTGATAGTATTTGTTAATTTTCATCTGGGCAGTAACTAAGTGGTAGTTTTTTTCTTTAAACATGTGTCTATATATATATATATATATATATATATATATATATATATATATATATATATAAGCTTCTTCATCGTGCTACTGACAAGACTGATTATGAAATTTCCGGGGTAGAAGTTTTCAATTAAGTTGCAGTTAATTGTTTTATTGCCATGTTCAGATTTGAATTATTGTTGCAAATTTTTTTTGTGTCGTAGAACTTGTGAAATGATAATTTTCTTGAAAAACTTTTTAAACCTTAGTAAAGAACGGCTTATAAATAAATAAATAAAATTTTCAAAAGCGCTTCGTTATTATTAATACGCAGAAATATTGCCTTAAAGTTTATGTTAAGAGAAAATATTTAAAATAATATGAGGCAAAAAATATTTCACTCTGAAAGAAAAATTTGAAAATGGGTAGAGGAAAGGATTAGTGTGCTTAATCTAAATCCCCCCCCCCCCCCCCATTGAAAGTCTGTTCATAAGATATTTGTTCAATATTGAGGTTTTATTGTTTTATTTTGTGAACATCAAACTTAATTCACGTCATTTTAGCGATTAAAAAAATGTAGTTTTACTACTGTGTCTTTATATAATACCAAAATAAACACTTTTAAGCTTAAACGCGGTTTAGTTTTCATTTTATTTATTTCTTTTTTTTTTTTTTTTTTTGTCTAATTTTTTTAAAATATAATTTTAGATCAAAAGCACGTAAGAGAAGATATTGATAAGTTTGAACTAAATTCAACTTCTAATAAAAAAGTATAAAAATGTTTTCTTAAGTGATTTATTGTATATTCTTTTATTTTCTAATGTTTCGCCTTCAAATGAGGACTTGGAGAGTAAAATGTAATTTAAAATGAACACAGCTGTTGCATATCATTTATATCTATTCAATTATGATGTTTTGCATTTATTTTCATTCATTCCTACATTTTCTTTGTTTGTGTCGTTTTCGTAATTTAGACGTGCTTGATTTTTACATTTTCTTTTTAAAATCACTTATCAATAAAACTACTGATACATGATACCTTATAATTGTGTGAATTCGTTCTCGTTTTCATTACAATTAAATGCAGGGTCGTAACCAGACCATAGTTTCGGGGAGAGTTTTACCAAACCTATATCTCGTGAAATCTACAAAGTCAAAAAAAATTGATTTCATGTTCTATATTCTGTTGATTATTGTTACAATAGATGTTAAAATAGTATTAACATGAAACTTTTTTTTCTTAATGGGGCTGCGTTTTAGCTTCTTGCCATTTGCAGACCTAGTGCATTCCCAAGACCGGCACCCATTCTTTCATGTGGCACCACTATCGGCGGGATGTCATTACCACGAGAATTTTGATGCCCAGTTTCCACACGAGATGGAGGCACCTGGGCTCTGTTCGATGCTAAACTGCACTAGGAATTTTATTTAGCCAAGAGGTACTGCATGCCAAATGAGTACTCGAGGGATCTTTTACATGCCGCATAATCATACGACTAGAGCCGCTATATAGACAGGCCAACGCATCAAGATTAAGTTTCACCACTTTGGATCCAACTTATATACTTTTACTTTCAATTTTTCATTGTTGCAAGCTATGGTTACCAGAAAAAAGTTTTGGCACATTGCTAAGTTTTGCCAAAACCACGTGATGCTAATAATTGCTCACAGTGAAAAATTACCAAAACGCGATACTTCTCCAGAAAAGTCAAGCACTCAAACACGTGCTGGATCCAAAGTGGTCAAACTTAATCTTGATGCGTCGGCTCGTATATATAGAGGCCTTACATACGACATGAGCGCTGCCGATTTTCTGCATCATGAAAATCCACCGACTGGAGCCGGGTTCGAACCCACTCATTTGGGCGTGAGAGGCCAGTGTCTTAACCACTATACCACTCTGTCGACACACATGAAAAGTGTAAAAAAAAACACTCATCTTTGCAACGAAGAAAAAAACAATCTGGATAGATGAGTTAACTCATGTACGAGCATTCGAAGAAGTACTTTTGAAACTTCTATCTTACGGATACTTATTAATCGCGTTAAATATAGCGTTTGATACTTAAAAATGTAAAGAGTTTTGGTGTTTTTTTTAGTGGTATTATAAATTCGAATTGAAAAGAGTATTGTTAAGAAATAATGTTTGCAACAATAACTACAGTAAAAATAAATACTGCAGGAAAAACACTTTATTTGTACAATTAATGATAATTTCATTTTTCAAATGCAGTTTAAAAGTAAATACGAAAATTAAAATAAAATAGCAACAATAATTTTTTCAATGAGAAACTATGAAAAACATTTTTGTAATAGTTTTGAAAAATTTCGGAGGGAGTTTGAACCCTAAAAAAACTCACCCCTCAAATACGGCCTGGATGGATCCTAGTTTAAGGTCCGGCGATAAATTATTAAATCTGGCAACCATTAGATTTATGGTTTCTAATTTAGATTTATGGTTTTCTGGCAACCATTTATTAATTTTGCCCACAGTCTAAAAAAAATCGCCAAACCCGGACCCTAAAGTAGGAATTTACCTACGGCCCTGTTTAAATGTTTTCTTTTTGCAAGAAAATGAGCTTAAAGTGGGTGTTTTAAGAGATAAAACGGTACACATGAAGTTTTTTGGAGCCTAAGCTAAATGTGACAGAAATAAAAGAGAGAGAGAGGGTGCTCCTGTTGCAAAAACGATGCTGATGTACAAGCAAGTAGACCGGTTAAGTCTGGGCGAAATTCTTGTCAGTTTCTACGCTCTTAATTAATTTTTATTACTCTAGTTCAAGAATGTTTTAACCTATTTGTTAATTATGTTTTGTTCGTTCATTCATATTTTTAGTGAAGCATGAAGTGAATACTTTTTCTCCCACTGAAATTTTAAGAGAAGCATTCTGCTTTAACGCGGTTCAAGGAAGAATTTTAATTTACAAAGAATGTCGAAGAAGCTTTCACGGAGAATTTTTAAAGAAATCGAGTAAGAGGTTTAAAAACAAGTTGAATTTCTAGAAATTACGATAAAATTTTCTTGTAAAGCAGTTCAACTACTGAAACATGTCAATTATAAAACCTTTTACCTTAAATAAAATAATAAAAAAAAAGATTTAAATTTCGAAGCAGTATTGAATCGTTTATTTCATAAACGCGTCAAGTGCATTTTTTAAAATTTCGGTTTTCTAGAAAAAAAAACTAATTTTTTCAAATTAAACCTAAGCATTATTTGTTTTCGTAATGCAACATGAAACATATTTTTTTCAAGCCAACACTAGTGCTTGGAAAGTTATTTTTAGTTTACTGGAAATTAAAAAAAAGTGCACTTCGGTTTTCTAAAAAACCGAAAAATTTCGGTTTTCTGAAAAAACTTGCCTAGCAAAGGTTTTGGAACGAAAAAAAAAATATTTTTTTCAAATTAAACTTAAGCATTATTTGTTTTAGCAATGCAACATGAAGCGTTGATTTATTTATTTATTTTTCAAGCCGAAACCATTACTTGGGGAAGCTTTTTTTAGTTTTCCGAAAATTTTAAAAAGTACACTTGACGGATTTCTGAAATAAATGATTCAATTAAAGTATTTTATTCACTAAAAGAAACATTGAAACGAAATTAATCCCATCCTTTTCTCCAAAAACTAATGAGAAATTGTACTCTGAAAGCCGCCAAATGAGAAACACATAGAAGAAGAGTTACAACATTATTTACTGCAAAGGAGATTTTACATTATTTAAAAAATCTACGTTTTATGACATAAGCAAAAATTCGTAAAAATAGTTTGTAAATTATCTTAATCAGAACCAAAAAAATGTTTACAAGTTTTATCTTGTTTTTTAACAGTGTTATAAAGTTTCAATGTTTAGAAATCCACCAAATTTGGTCTTTTAAAAAGAAAAAATTGAAAAAAAAAGCATATCTTCAAGATAAATCTTATCATGTATACGAATAAAACTTTTTTTTAGCTAATTGAAAATATAAAAAAAAAAAAAAAACACCAAAAATGCTATCGTAAGTTTCCACTTTACATTGGGATATTGATTCACGCACTTGGACCTAGAAAGAAAAACCATCGTGATTTCTTGGCATTGTAAAAAGCAAAATTTTATCACGCTTGTTCCGTTTATCTATTCGAGAGTGTTAAGTTTACATCAACACCATCTTCAAACGCATTATTCATTTGATTTTCTAATACGTCATAACAACTGATGAGTGCCCAGGCCAATCATTGCGTTCCTTCCCCCTCGAAACTGATTGATGATGTCATAGGTCACGTGAGTTCAGCGTCGGGTGATCGCGATAAGTCCATTCATATGGCGCCAGTCAGATACAATTTCGATTAGTATTAGATTTCATTCACCCTTATCACTTGATTTGCGAGTTGAAATTGTAAATTTTGAACCATTACAATGAAATAAAACTTAAATTTCAAAGTATAATTCTTGATATAAATGTCTCATTAAAGCACCTAGTTGACGGGAAGTGATAAACTGTCCTCAAGTTTCCATCATGTCAACAACGGCAAGGGAACTAGGTAGCCAATTATCTGTTTCATTTCTCATCAGAGCAATCTTTCGTTTGGATTTTTCCTTGCCCAAATCGGGATTTTTTTTTTAAACTCAATTTTGAATCATCTTGTTTTTTTCTTTCTATTTTTATAATTGGTGAATAAATGAAATTTTACATAGTACTTAGGACTTAAAATGGAAACTCGACATGACAAATGTCCATTTTTTTGAAAGCGTGTTAGAAAATTTTTAAAGAAGTTACACTGCAAAACAAAACAAAAAAAAAAACGTTGTTTTGTTGTTTTTGCAGTATAATACTGGCTGCAGAGGTTCCAGTTTAAAACAGTAAAAGAACTAATAAACTGTAAAACTAGCTATTTTAAAGTTAATTATTGTAAAGCTGGCAATTTCACAGTTTATTAGTCTAAAGTTAGCAATTTTATCATGTTCTTGTTCTTGTTTCGAAGAAGATCATTTTTTTAACGATAATTTTTTAAAAATGACTAATGGCTAAGTTTGAAAGTGCACTTTAAAACATAAACGATATTGGTTGCAGGGTTTTTGATCATCGACTGCTTATTTTTACACAATAATTTGTATGATATTATATTTAAAAAAAAAAAATATATATATATATATATTTTTAAACACAGGAAAAAAACTGTATGGTATATTTTGATTTATTTATGTTTTTTGCCCGCCATTATTGATTATTTTTCGCGTACCACCAACTATAGCAAGTCGCGTATCACTAATGGTGAACGTATCACAGGTTAGGAAATGCTGGTTAGGGTGTAATCTGGGAAACACACATACACAGTCTGATACTGTCATTTATGCCTTTTTGTTTCCTGCGATTTTAACCGCATATCCGAATCAACTTGAATGTTGTAAATTGAAACGAAATACAGAAGAGAATAGTGGCTATTAGCAGGAAATAATGATGTGTTTAAGTTGAAAAGCAAAAGATCTGACTTTTTTTTTTTAAATTTTTTTTTTAATTTCGTATTGTTTCTTTTTTTTAAAGTGGTAATTATTTTTTGGTTTATCCAAATTAAGCACCTTTATAGCCTTTTAAACAAAAAATGTAGCAGTTCTCATCATCTAAATTTCTAATAATGTTATCATAAGTCAACAATTAAAGAAAAAAAAACTTTTTAAAGCTCTTTTATTGCGTGTTTGAATACACAAAAAAGTCTTTTTTCCCCCTAACTAAAGTGTACCTCATATTTTCTTATTGCTTATTTTTTTTCCTGTTAACATATTTAGCTTGATGCAAAAAAAAAAAAAAAAAAACTTCGATAACGAGAGAGGTCCATTTTTTACTTTTTTCTCTGTGGCAACATCTTTTCCTTTCGTAGAAAAAAATGGTAGTTTAAATTTATGCTGGAGACTAATTCCACACTAAAACGTAGAATAACTTAGCGGCTCCATTAAAATAATGTTAATGAATTCGAACTCGTTTTTTTTTCATTATTATTATTATTTTTTAATGTAGTAGCTGCAAGATTTGAGATTACCAAGTGTTAAAGTATCTTTATTGCTTACCAGTTTTTTTTAACTTATAAATAATAAGTAGGTGGCAATTTTTTTAATCCTTTATTTTTATAACCCACTCTTTTTATGCTTACTTTTATTTATTTTGTTTCCATTTTTTGCTACATTTTTAGCAATTGTGTTAACAAAGACGCCTCTTTGATAGATAGTGAATTTTTTCCTCCCTGTCCTAAGTTTAAAAAAAAGAACAGCCGAACTCGCTTGTAACAAGCGTGATGGGACTGAGATATTTACTCGTTGCAACCGAATTGCTAGCAAAAAACAGGTTCGCGAAAAAACCACGAACATTCCAATAAACGTAATTACTTCATTTTATCATTATTTACTTTAAGTTTTTGTAAAGTGTTTAAATGCATTTCCCAGGAAAGTATAAGGGATCAAGATATGGAAGTTATTAGAAACGTCGTAAAACTAAATTTAGTGGCACAACAGCCCGTGAGGCCTAAGCCATACTGTACTCCCTAAAGGTCGAGACTAGCGGTTGCCACTCGCTCGTGGCGACTAAAAATTACTTTTTGGCGACTAAAATATGCTATGTTGGTCTCCAAACTGGCGACCTATTTTTTTCTGAACAGCGATGCGAATTGCACTTGCATCATTCCGATTATCAAAAGAAAATGACCATTAGCATCGTCACTGAGGGCCAATCTTCACTTAGAGAGAAAATCAGCCTATCTTCTTTACAAAACAACTAAATACATAATTTCAATCCAGAAAATGCAATGAAACTTTGTTGGAAAAATAGTCAAAGATGACCAAATTTATAATTAAACAGCAAAATTAAAGGAAATGCTTTTAAAACAAACTTCAAGCTTGCAGGTGCATTTAGTTTTTGTTTTAATTGCATAATGTCTTATTATTTGGATTTAAAAAAAAAATCTTTTTCAGAAAAAAATGAATTTTTTTTTAAATATATTTTTACTTCCTTTTACGTAGTAAAGGAAGTATTGTGATCGCGAAAAAAAAATCACTCAAATTTGAGTCTAAATTTTGATTTTGCTCACCCCCGAATGAAAATTCCTTAGTTTTTTTGACCTGTCAGCACGCGCATATGTACCTACCAACATATAAGCAGCCGAAAAAAATTTTTCAACCACCCCCGAGTTAATTACGACGAGTTTTCGTGTGACGTCTGTATGTACGTGTGTGCGTATGTGGGTCGCATAACTCAAAAACTATATGCCGTAGAAGCTTCTAGCTTGGTATGTAGGCTCTGAGGATGGTCTAGTTGTGCACCTCCCCTTGTGGTTGCATTTGAATGTTCCCAAGGGGGTGTTTTACCCCTTTTTTGGGGAAAATCAGTGTTAATTTCAATGCAGAGGGAAAGATATGCATTGGCGCGACCACTTTCCGTTATGTCGCCAAGCTTTTGGTCGCCAAGTGTTTGACGCCAACTTGGCGACATATCGTCAAGTTGGCGACAAATTTGGCGATTTTTTTTTTTTTTTTTTTTTTTGAATTTGGGTTCAATTTGGCGCAATTGGCGATATTTTGCGAAAAATTCACTGAATGATGTTAAAATCGGCGATATTTAGTAAATGAATCATTGTAAAACATTTGTTTTGCATTGTTTCGAAGCAAACTAGGGGTGTAAATGTTCGAATTGATATCTTGCTCACTCATAGCATAAATTTAACACTAAGGCATCTACAAAGAAATTTACACGTAAAAGGAAGTAGTGTGGGACCCATACCAGATTTTTTTCATAATAATTTAGTTTAAACAAATGTGCAAGTACATAGTGTGACATTACTACATGCAGAACAGTGAAGTGGGATTACGATTTTGGAGTTTGGTTCAAAGTGGGCATCAACAACGCTCAAATTGGCAACTAACTTTTTTGGGTTTCACACACAACAGGGTCCCCCGTACCTACCACAACTCGTGATTTAACCGGTATAGGGCTCTGAAGAGCGCCCTGTTCTTTTTTTGAACCAGACTAAGGGTCGAGCAAACCCTTGGCCCAGCACCCCCAGAGGTATTGTTTCACTTGGAGTACTTTGTGACCACGACATTTTTAACGTCCCCCAGCCACCATTAATCAAGACGGTGGATCTTTGATCAGTTGGGATCGAACCCGGATCCCTCCCGTCACGAGTCCGACGCCTTACCGATCGGGCTACCACTATCCAGTTTTTTAGTCTCAAGCTTTAGTGTCCACCTTAATTAACAAAACCGAACACAATGGGGTGGAATGCAGATGTTCTAGTTAATTGATCAATCAAACGCGACACCCACAGGGTTTAGTTTCCCAACAGGCTTTATACTCCTATTTTATCTTGCCGCTGAAAGGAGTGAAACTTTGAGTCGACAGCTCCCAACCCACGGACGAATCCGGATTCTGGTATAGGCAGGGGTCTTTTTTGGAAGGTAGGGGTCAAAGTGCAATTTTGCTCGAAAATTGGGGTGTTTGCCATTTTTTTGGAAAAAAAAAAAAAAAAAACTCCTAAAAAAGACAGCTTTAGGCTGCATTTGGCAGTTCAAGAGGTAAGGGGGGGGAGGGATTGCCCCAAAACTCCCCTCTGAATCTGTGCCTGGCCAAACCCGGGTTTACAGTGTGGAAGAGCGAAGTGCGACCACCGAGCCACCAGGCTTCCTCATAAAAGTCATGAATTGTGAAAACATTCCGTAGACATACTATTCTACCAAACAAGTGCGTTTGTCTTTCTTGTTAAATCCTGGTTATCGTTACAAGAGAGTTGTACTGTGCTGTTAAAGAATGCTAGGCCTCTATAAAAGGAAATATGACCTATCCTACCAAAAGTGTACATGCGGTAACACTAGCATGTGTACGAAGTTCGCGTTGAGGAAAACTTTTGTCTTTGCTTCAGATGTATTGCTTGATTGATGTTGGACTATTTCAGTCCATAAGCTATTTTTAAATATAAGAAATCAATTATCTTAGTAGATATGCTTAAAATGACCTTTTACTCAAATTCTCATCAATTATTTTTTACGATTGTAGCAATCAGTTACTATAATATTGCATTTTAAAATGCTTCAAATAATGCAGGATCCACATAAGTTTCGGAACCGATATGTTAGATAGGTCCAAATACTGCAGGGACCTATACACTGCAAAAAATAAAATGCTGTTTTTACAGTATAATACTGGCAGCAGAGGTTCCAAATTAAAATTGTAAAAGGTACAGTAATAAACTGCAAAACTAGCAATTTCAAAGTTTAGAACCGTAAAGCAGCAATTTTACTGTTTATTACCACAATACTAGCTGTATTCTACTGTAAAAACAAATGTATAATACTGGCGGCAGAGAGTCCAGTTTGAAACTAAAATGCACAGCAACAAATTTTAAAGTTAGCCAGTTTACAGTTTATTACTGTAAAGCAGCAATTTTACAGTATATTAGTGTAAAATGAGCAATTTTACTGTTTATTACTGTAAAATTATCAATTTTTACAGATTGTTAATATGAAATTAGCTGCTTACTGTGAACTAGCTTACTGTAAATACAACATCTTTTTTTACAGTGTATAGTACTCCCTTATGAAACAAGAACAAGTTCAAAGATCGACCAAAATGGGTAGAGCCTGACCACTGAGAGATGCCACGTGACCTTGAGACGGAAATGAGCCATTTGACTTTAAAATAGGTAGAATTGACGAGAAAATGAATTGATTACAAACTAAATTCATAACAGGTTTTACTGCTTGCGTGTTCTCTGTAATATTACATATTATAAAATGAAGCCGTCCGTTTCCACTTCAAGGTCACCCGCCATCGCCTCGTGGTCAAGATTTAACTGTCATGAGAACCAAAACGTAGAAGTTCTGAGAATTTTCCCTCAAATAATGGCGTACCTAGGGAATTGCAGGGACCAAAGAGTGGGGCGGAGTTCGAGGTCAACCCTTTCCCGTTAGAATCCTTAATTTTGATTCACATTCATCAATCTTTACGAGTATACATCTTTAATTGTATACCTGTCAACGAGCTTCATCAAATACCCTTGGTTGAAGAAAATATCCGATAATGTATAATGCACTGGAAATAAGTAGTAGAAATTTGAAACAATTATTTTACTGCTCAAAATAGACCATATAAGGTTAAAGAAAGCATGCTGAAACTAGCTGTCGTGGCCGTCACAAAACTTTCTTCTTATGAATTCCAGTTACAAAATAAAAATATTTTTGAAAAAAAAAAATTGAACCGACTTCGGAACTTCACTCGGCAGGTGCTCTAAAAAGTAAAAAATAATTTTATTCTTTGAACACCATCGACACTACATTTAAACATAAGTTTTGAAGCCGGTGCAAAAACACTATATAGAATCATACGAAACTATAATTTAACTATATATATAAATTGCAATGAATCCAGGTTCTTTAATCGCATCCGCATACACTACATTGACAACCACATATTTATGTAATGGTACAAATATTCAGCTCTTAATTTTCAATGGTTTTCTCTGAAAAATGTTGGCAAAATGTAGTTAGCATTTCACCTATAGTTTTAGCACCGACTTCAAAACTTATGTTTAAATGTAGTGTCGATGGTGTTCAAAGAATAAAATTATTTTTTACTTTTTAGAGCACCTGCCGAGTGAAGTTCCGAAGTCGGTTCAATTTTTTTTTTTCAAAAATATTTTTATTTTTTTCTTTTTAGTGTAAATGTAGGTAATGTTTCCATTGCAAAGCTTTACCTAATTTTCTTAAGTAAATGCTTCATAAAATAAACTATGTAAAGAAAAAAATGAAAGAAAGTATCAACGCGTCTAAAATTTTAAACGATTGACACTAAAAAATAATCCTTGTTATTCTCTGGTATTTATTTGTGTACTAGTTAAATCAAAGGCTAAATATTAACGGCTTTTCAACTAATTCATATTTCAAAACAACACTAGATTCTCGCAGTTCATAAAATTTTACGACGTATTACGTACGTGGCCCGCTGTTTGCTTCAGTTAAGCCTTCATTAAAAATTTTCATTATCATTATAATAACTGTTTCATATCAATCACGTTTTGTAACAATGAATTTCATATTTAATCATTTAGGACAAATCGCTTTAAATTTGAGTAAAAATTTGGAGATTTTCCTCACTTTCTTCAGAATTCCTTTATCAAACCTTATGTAAATTAAGACTAATAAAACCTGAAATATTACGAATCAATTAGTACCTGGTACGACTTTCAGTTCGTTGGAGTTCAGGAGAAAAAAGCAGGACATAGAAAGATACTCGGTTTAAAATTTTCAAAAAGACCATAGAAATGAATTTCATTATGCAATCCCGAGAAGCCTGGCGTTCAAAATGGTCATTATTACGATTACTGTGATCCCAATTTCTTTTTCGAAAGATTTCTGCAGGTTCCCGTTATCGAACCCGGACCACGAGAGGATGGGACCAATCGGAAAGAAAGACCTTTCTAACAAAAAAAGAATTTTTGAAATCGGTCCAGGCATCTTCGAGTAATCTTATAATATACAAAAAAAAAAAAAAAATTCTCCGACGAATTGTATAACCTCCTCCTTTGTTGAAGTCGGTTAATAAAATACGTACTCGCCCGAATAATTGAAGACAACTCCAATTTCCCAATTATCGTAATAACCCTGCAAATGCAGAATCAATGAGCGAAATTATGGAAATCATTGCAAAAGCCTTGTTTAGATTAATTACAAACATTTTATTTGTTAGTAAAAAGAAATTGGCAACAGTTAAAAATTTCAAATCATTGAAAATTTTCAGCTGTTTTGATAATTAAATAGCGTGAAAGCGATTTTTTAATGAATTAATATTTCGCATTGTTGACTAAGCGCAAAAATCACCCCCCTCCCCCTAAGGCGATTGGTGCCAAAATTTAATCAATGCTTGCTTCCATATTGGGTTAGTGTTATTCCAAATTTCATTCAAATCGCAGCAATATTTCTCGAGATACAGTAGGTGCAATGACAAAATAAGCACTTTTGATTGCTCCACCCCCCTTTGAGATATTGATACACAAATTAAATCAGCACTTGTACTCAATAGGGTCTACCTATGGACCAATTTTCGTTTGGTTCCACCGGTTACTTCCTGAGATATAGCAATCACCGCCGCGCAGAACACGTGCAATTGCTCCACCCCGCCTTCAAGATATTGACACGCAAATTGAATCAGCGCCTGTACTCAATAGGGTCTACCTATGGACCAATTTTCATTTCATTCCGCCGGTTACTTCCTGAGATATAGCAATCAGCCCCGCGCAGAACACGTGCGATTGCTCCACCCCCTTCGAAATATTGACACGCAAATTAAATCAGCACCTGTACTCAGTAGAGTCTACCTATGGATCAATTTTCGTTTGATTCCGCCGGTTACTTCCTGAGATATAGCAATCACCCACGCTCAGAACACGTGCGATCGACCCCCCTTGGAGGAATTCGCTAAAAAAAGTCAGGTGTACCAGTTCACATGGTGGTACATATGTGCAAAAATTTTTGTTCGATTTCATGCAGTAGTTTTTGCTCTAGCGTGGCCACAAAAACTGGTCACACACAAACAGACTCACACACACACATACACACAGACACACACACACAGACACACACACACAGACAGACATTTTCCAAAAATTGTCGAAATGGACTCAAGCGCACCTCAAAACGTGCAAATCCGTCAAACTTCGACATTCGAAAATTTTCACGAATCCAATACTTTTTTCTATATATTAGATATAGAAGAAAGTAAAAATTAACTTAGTAAAAACGTAAGAACATTTCGATCGAAATGATAAACTCATAAATAGTCGATAAAAAGGATGACTGGTTGATGTCGTGTAGTTTTTGCATTTAAAAACAAGCAGACGGTCCATTTTGTACCTTGGTTCTACTGAAAAAATAAATGTAGAAAAACTAAATTTGGCTTATTTTATTTATTTTAATAACAAGTCTCTATGGTTTTTCTGGATATTTTTCCTTATCGTTTAACTAGAATAGTGACTGTTTTATGTTTTTGAAAGGAAGTTTTGGATACATAATAGTGCCAAAGCTTCATCCATGTATCATGCTTTAAAGACACTTTATTTACGTTTTCGCTCTACAGTCTAGCCCCCTTGCCAAGGCAAGTTATGCAAATAAATTAACATTTTACTCATACATCTCGGCCGCTGGAATCAATTGAAACCAGCTAGGATAAGTCACCGTATGGAGTTTTGTTTTCACATTAACTGGTGTAAAAAATAAAATAAAATCGCCAAGATAAAATGACAGAGTTAAGACTTTTCTCTTTGGTTATAAATTGAAAAACGTACTTTTCTTATAGGCACTAGCAACTTTCTTCAAGATCACTGCCTGGTGCAAATAAATGTTCTCAATTTTAAGAATTTTAAAATTAAGAATGAGTGCTCAAAGCTGCTATTTAAAATTGTTTAAAACGAAAACGGGAGTTACTTCTAAATTGTGAAATGTATACCTGTCAATAATAAATTACGGCTTTTTATTACAACTAAGAAGTTTGAGGCATCTCAAACACAATAACAAATTCCTAATAAGAGCTAAAGCAAGAATAATCTGAAGTATTCCGTTTTCCTGGGAAAAAGGAATGCGGAACAAATACAAATATGTTTTTTTCTGTATTCAACACATAATCATTTCAAGAAACAAATGGAACGACCACAAATCTTTTCAACAATTCGCAAAAACAGTCTTTTATTATTTTTATTGTCTTTTTCTCAATCATTTCCTGTTGTTCTAGTCTCTTCTTTGTTTTCAGATGTCTCAGATTTAACATTGCTAAGATCCGTGTAGCAATAAATAAATACTTTCAGATTCCTGTTTCCATAGTAAGCAGAACTACAACAGTTCGCATTGCAAAAGGTAAGAATAAAAAATACCTTCTTGCAATTCAATGCGGGGGGAGTCTAAGGGTTGGTTTCATCAACAGAATTCCTATTTTTACGATCCTTTTTCTGCAAACATTTCGAAGCCGTTGATACCTGGAATGCAATCTAAGTTTTGTCTGTTTGGTCAGGACATTAATTTGACATAAATTCAGCAAAGTCAGTTGGATTACAAGATTTTTTTTTACGGTGGATTCATTTATATAGCTCCCCTTGAACAGGATGGCCAAAGCAAAAATAAAGCGGGTCGGAAAACAGAATCCTATATTTTTCCAGCCCGTTTTTGTTTTAGTTACTATATATATTTGTGGTGTAACTATCTAATATCTCTTTCGGAAAGTTATAAGGATTTGGCATTGTATATAGGAAATTAGAAATAAAATTAAATGAAAAGCAAATTAGGAAATTTTTCCATTTTAAGTACATATTCATGGTGTAACTGTCTAATATCTCTTTCAAAAAGTTATAAGGATTTGGCGTTTTATATAGTGAAATAGAAATGAAAATTAATGAAAAGTGAATTGGGGTATTTTTCCCTTATATGTACTCGACACTTTGCTTGGCGTCAAGCTTGACTTGATGAAAATAGAAAAATAACTTTCACCTCGCGATTATATTTGCATCTCTTTTCCACTTTTACATTTTAATATACCTTTTAATATGAAATGTATTAACGACTTGATGTATTTACATGGTAGATTTGTTTTGCATTTTACTAAAGCTTTTAATGACATTTTAGTTATTTTGCAAATTATTTCAATGAGATTTTTGTGATGTTTTCTGGCTATATTTAATTATTTCGGGGATTATTTTTCAATTACATGCAAATTTAACTTTAATTTATAGTGACTCATTTTGCCTTAAAGTTCATTCAAAAGATTAAATAATACATATTACTGCCAGAAAAGTAGTTTGTATACAATTTTCACCAAACATGACGTCCATAAGTAAAGTGAAAAATAATCACAATGATTAAAAATTCTCCAAGTAACATAAGAATCACGAATAACGGAAAAGAAAAAAAAAATAATACCTCTAAAACTGACTATGGGATATACAATATCAAATGTTCTGAAAAAATAATCATAGAATTATATCAGTGTTAAAAAATAATTCATGAAATTTAGGAATTCTTTCTTTAGTATTGCTAATTAGTTACTTTAAAGCAGCCGTGTCCAACCTTTTTACACCCGAGAAGTACACTAATATTAAGAATAATCTCTTGAGCCATCACAAATATTTTTAGATAACATGAAAAAAGAAGAGCATGGAAAATAAAATAAAATTACAACCAAGAAATGCTGTTACACTACAAAAAATAAACTGTTGTTTTTACAGTATAATACTGGCAGCAGAGGGTTCAGTTTAAAACTGTAAAATGCGCAGTAATAAACTGTAAAATTCGCAATTTTACAGTTTATAACCTTAAACTAGCTGGTTTGCAGTTTATTACTGTATATTTTACAGTTTTAAACTGGAACCTCTGCTGCTAGTATTATACAGCAAAAACAACAGTTTATTGTTTTTTGCAGTGTATCATTACTGCATGATTATTTTTTTAGTACAAACTTTCTGCTTGGTTTTTAAAAACCAATTGCAGACGATTTGTTTCTAAATTTGCTGGAGTCATTTATAATACCGTACAAAAAAGATCCTTCGTTTAACTGATGCATAAAAATGATGGGACTCGCGCTCTTTTAACACAGCTGAAAAATTGTGAATACATTTCTTTTATAGAATAACGCTCTCATGGGTCAATGCGGAATAAGATTCTGCATACAATGCGGTAATAAAGTGAAAATTGCCATCTTCGAACTCACTCTATAGTCTGACTCTGAGGTACCGCTCATTTCCTTACGCATGCTTAGTTTTAAATTTTAAACCGAATGCGGCACTTTATTTCAGTGTAGATTCAGGAACAAATGTACAATTAAATAAAAACATTATGGAAAATTATGATGTTTACTAAATCAATAAAATAATTACATAAGCAATCGAAAACATTCATGAAATACAAATTAAAACCTATCGTGAACAATAAAGACTGACAGTGACCTACGATACAAAACCGCTAGTATTTCAATTAATCGTGCTTACTGCTTTTATGTAGTTCAACCGAAGATAGTTTCCTTATTCTTCTTCCATTGCTTCCGTAAAAAAGAGAAAACCTTCCTTAAATGCGTTTTGATAAACAGGCAAAGCCGATTGTTTCGAAGACTACAAGCAAAAAAGAAAGAAAAAATTCCTTTAAAATAAAACATTCATGAAATAAAAATTAAAAACTTATCGTGCACAATAAAGACTGCTTGAGTTAAACTGTGACTTACGGTACAAAACAGCAAGTATTATTATTAATCGTGCTTACTGCTTTCATGTAGTTCAACCGCAGACAGTTTCATATACGTAGTCTGGTTTTCCTTATTCTTATTCCATTCCTCCCGTAATAAAGAGAAAACCTTCCTTAAATACATTTCGATAAACAGGCAAAGCCGATTGTTTCGAAGACTACAATCAAAAGAGAAAGGAAAAATTCCGGCCGAAAAGACAGCGGAAATCCCAGTTCCCATTTCTTCCTATAAAATGTGTGCACACTTAACACCTCTCGGGAATCTCCCCACCGTTTTTAGTTTTTTTTTTCTCTTTTTTGTCTCCACATAAGAAAGAATTTACTTATCCACACAATGGCAGAAAATACAATCCGGCCGGGGATTCCAATCCTGACAGATAAAAGCCGGACTCTATTACAAATTTTCATTACGCGGAATCGAAGACAATGTGCATCCCGGGGGATAATTCTCCGGGCAGAATCGGGCAAAGTTTGAGTATATCATTATCTCGGAATATATGGCTTAAATTCTTCGGCTTTAATCTTTCGGGCTCTAATAAAAGCCCGTAAACCTTATACCTTATTATACTGTGCCTTTAGGAGGAGTAAAGATTTTGGAAATTTGTTTGGATAGCTGTTCCTTTATGGTTTGAATAAGCTGGGAATATGCCGGATTTATGGAAATGCACAAATCTTGCCGTGAGCCACAGGAAAATTTCTAAATTTTCTCTCTATGTCTGAGAAAGGACGTGGTTTTCATACGGACAGGTGTGCAAGGAAAGTGAACGACGCGATTAAATGAATATACTAGGCAATGCATAAAGAATATAATGTACAATTATACATATTTATGAAAAACATCAGCAAAAAAATGAGCGATTTAACGGTAATTCCAAAAACACACAGCACGCATAATTATTGATACTAGTTGGTTACATAACAATAATTATAACATTAATAATAATAATAGAAATTTATCTATGTCTATATCTACCCCTATCTTTCTCTCTCTCTCTCTCACTCACTATATATATATATATATATATATATATATATATATATATATATATATATATATATATATATATATATATATATATATATATATTTTTTTTTTTTTTTTCAATAATTTATTTGTATGTCTGTACAGTGGCTAATCCAGCTGGGGACACAAGGGCATGTGCCCACTGCTATAATAAATTCCAACCAAATTGTCGGTGCCGAGTCAACCTTTTTGTCTTCCACTACTACTTTTTATTTCATTAGTTTTTTTAGATAAGAGAGTTTTATATTATTTACTGCAGTTTTCTAGAAAACAAAGCATGTTTGACAAGATAATTTATCATTTAAGTTAAACAAATTTTTAAAAATGAAACCTGACACATACCTTTCACAGTAAGATATATAAATTAATAAGTTAATGTTGAAGACTAAACTGAGTACATGGTAAATTATATACCATCAATCAAAAATGAACAAACTTATTTGAATAACTGTCTCTGTCGGTAAAACTTTCATCTACGAATAGAAAATGTGCCTAAAGCAATTAAATTTATTTTTAGCATAGATCTTTATTATTCATAATTTATTTTATAAAGGACTATTTTAAAATTTCGTTCATCTTAATTCAGTTTTATAATAATGTACTGAAAAAAAAAACTATTTTTCTGTTAAAAGTAGTACGAATAATCGTAAAGACATCGTTTTTTTTCACCTTTTCAAAGAAGTATCTGCAAAAAAATAATTGAATTCTGACACCTTGAATTAAAATTATGTGTTTTGCAATGACAAATTGCGATATTTGTAAGTGTATGTGCGCGGGCGTGTGTATTCCCCTTCGCAAACATGCAGGACAAGGGTGAGACCATGTCCTGCATAGAGGCGAAGGAGCAGGGGCCGGTGGACGTCCCCGGTGGTGAAGCACTAGGGCGTGCCACGTTAGTGGACTTCCAATCTGAAAAGGGACTACGCGACGTCTGAGGTCCAAAAAAGAAAACAAATAGCAATTTGACATTGCCTGACAAAAAAAAAGTTTGCATCACGACTTATTAAATTTTTCGAGTGCCTTTGTGGATAGTTAAAAACAAATCTGATAACTACATGCTGTCTATGGTTCATAAAATGTGTTAGGCTGACCTTAACAGTCTAACAATTTAGAAGCAGTAAGAAATTATAAACGTGAGCTTTATTAAATTATTCAGGACAAAATTATCGTGACTATACATAAGTTGGATTTGTAAAAATACACAGCAAATATTACACAAAAGACAGTTATAAATCTTATCACAATAAGCTGGAATACAATTTGATCTGCTAACAAGTTCAACTCTTCTCCTAATAAGTTACATAGTCGGTTATGCACAGAAATTTGGGTAAAGAAATCGCGTATCAGTACCATGCTACCTAAAAATCTAGGTATTTACGTGTCGTAGCGACATAAGGGGTTTATTTCTAAGTAATCTCCATCTATCGCAAAATGATGGTGTGCATTTTCACTTCAGAATGAGTAGAAAAACAAAAACGATGTTAAATAAAAGACTACGTTCAGGGTTCTGTCACGAAATTCTTTGTGAAATAGAACATGGAGTGAACATGTACCATTTCATGATACTGTTAGGAAAAATGATCACCCTAAAGGATTTTTTTTTACCCAGAGAAAAAAAAAACAATCTATAAAACGTACAGAAGACAGATAAACTCTTAGACTTCACTGAAGAACATAACTTTTGACTATCTTTCCCTTAATAATGAATTTAAAAATATAGACCATTACAAGGGGGGTGGGAGTGATACGATGTGACCTTTTAGGTTAACAAACGGTGCAAAATTGCCGCTGTGATTACCACCATACTCGAAGTTAGGAAGTGAAAAACACATCAATTATAAGTATTTCCACTAGTATAAGTGAAATACAGTAAACATAACAGAAAAATTAATCGAAGCAATTGGCCAGTTCAAAATATTTCTCTGGACTTATGCACTCATGAAGAGAATGTTCCTTTTTCCCTTCATTTCGTCTGTAGCACATACCTGTCTCGTATTAAGATTATAATTTCAAACACAAAATTTAAACATAAATATATAAATAAATAAAATAAATTGAGATGGATAAAAATAATAAAGATAACATGAATTAAAACATGAAGATGGTATATCGGTAAACTACTGAATCTTCATGCTGCAGAAATAACAAAACGGTCATAAATATGTTCGTATAAATTAGGATGACTACAAAAATCTGTTAAAAGACACACAGATATTTTTGAAAAATTGCTTTAATGGTATGAGTAACTTTTAACACGAGCAAATGTACCAGAATTTGAAGATTTTCACGGAATCTAATGCACTGTAAAAAATGAATGTTGTTTTTACAGCATAATACAGCTAATTTTACAGTAATATACTGTAAAATTGCTAGCTAGTTTACAGTAATAAACTAAAATTGCTAGTTTACAGTAATAAACTGTATAATTGCTAATTTCAGAGTTTATTACTGTGCATAATACAGTTTAAAACTGGAACCTCTGCTGCCAGTATTGACTGCTTTTTTACAGTAATGAACTGTAAAATTGCTAATTTTACAGCGGTAAACTGTAAAACTGCTAGTTTACAGTAAGAAACTAAAATTGCTAGTTTTACAGTTTATTACTGTGCATTTTTGCTTTTAAACTGGAACCTCTGCTGCCAGTATTACACTGTACTTTTTACAGTACATAATACAGCTAGTTTTGTGATAATAAACTGTAGCATTGTTAAATTTACAGTAATAAACTGTAAAATTGCTAGTTTTATAGAAATAAATTGCAAAATAGCTAGTTTTACAGTTTATTACTGCGCTTGTAGAGTTTTAAACTGAAACCCCATCTTTGAGTATTTTATTGTAAAAACAACAACTTATTTTTTGCAGTGTGTCTCTATTCCGTTTTTTTTGCACACAGAAGAGAGTTAAAAAAAAGAGCGAGGCTGAATCCAAATCTCATTGTTTCACAATCCTCATATCCTCAATAGTGTCGCTCGAAGAAAGTGTTCATTTCCTCATCTTTAGGTGCATTTACTTTTTCCAAGTAATAGAGCGAAAATGAGGTCCACCGAATGGACTTCAGATATCAAGAAGTGCGATTCCATCACAAATTTTCATTATATCAGACTGGGGACAATATGCGTCTCTAGAGAGCGCAGATCCCACGGGATCCTGCAACTCCTGTTATCGTTATCTGGAAATATATTGCTTAAATATCATCTCCTTAATATTTTGTATACCTGAATAGGACTGGCTCATAAATCTTACGACTCATTTAAAGGCACCCCTGAGAGCAATGTTTTGTAATTTGTTTATGTGGTTTTAATATATTCTGGTAATCTCTGTCTTTCAAAATGTAATTTAGAAACGAAGTAAAATGTAAGTTAAAAAAGAAAAAATGTTTGACATTAATTTTCTGTGAAGTGTTCCTTTTGGTGTCGTACCTTTTCTAGAAAAAAGCCAACTTTTAGAAAAAAGTGACTTGTTTTCACCTTAATTAAAAATTGTTACGATTTTTTCTTGAGGCAACACTTGTTTGTCTTAAGGAATTCGCGCCTTAAAAAATATGTAGGAATTTTTTTAAGGCAATTTCAGCTTTTGATTTGAATTTATATATATATATATATATATATATATATATATATATAATATATATATAATATATATATATATATATATAAGAGCCAATATTTAGAAAAGTGCCAATTTGAAGTTGAAGTTTTCTGAAAAAAAATTTTTTTTGCAGAAAAAAACTAATATTGGATTTTAAGTCTAAATTGGGTCTAAATGCAAGAAAATAAAAGGGGGGAGGTCAAGGAAGTTATTTACCCCCTCCTTAGATTACTCACTTTTAAGCCGTTACAGATCTGATGAATGTTACAGATCTGATGTTAATATGAGCTACATATTTGAGTTTATGCTTTCAGTCTTCGTTAACATCTCTAAATATGATATCATTTCCTTGCATTTTTAACATAGAATTAAGATAATTATATTAAAATGTGTATATTAGGCTAAAAATTCAAATTTCATTATGAAAAAGCATTTCTTGGAAATAAAAATGAGCGATAAGGTTTTTAGATAAAATAAATTATGAGATTACCAAATCCAAGCTAATAAAACATTTGTTTTGTTTTAAAACAACACACAACTTCAACTTTTTCAACACACAACTCTGCTGCTTGCTTTTCTTTAATTAGTTGCAGGAAATTTAATTTCTTGATTAGAAATTCAAATTTAGCATGCTAGTTATTATCTAGTTATTTAGCGAAGTTATGAGAAATTGAAGCACCAAAAAAAAAAAAAAAAAGAATAAATAAATTAAAATAATAATAATTGATTAACTTAATTTCTGCAGTGTCAATTTTTCTTATTTTACTAACTTCTATTGTTAGGTCATACAAACCACAAATGTAGCAATTGTACTAAAACTCATTGCTTTTCATCTTTTAAGAACAAAATATTCAATATATATGACTAAAGTATGATTTTTGCTTTTTATAACTCTGAAACGTGTGAGTTAGTTCTGTAACATATTTGCTGTTTTTCAATGTTACCGCTCTGACTGTTACCGATCTGACAAACTGACAAAGTTTTTTTTTTTTATTTCCGAGTCGATCGCACTAAACCAAAATCAAACACGTGGTTTTTTCACTTGTAACAAAGGACTATACTTATATATAAAATAATTTTTAAAATAATAAAAACTGTGCATTTTAGAGCGTGTTACCGATCTGATGACTCAAATGACACACATTTTATAAAATCACTTTAAAAAACTTACCTACAATTTTAGATGCAGAAATGCAAATTTTTAATTACAATTCGATAAAACTTTCCACCAGGTACTCAGTATCACGTGGTATAGGTGCAGGAAATGAGTTTGGGAGCCTAAACATAGATCGGAAGTTATTGTTACCACTCTGACGGCGGAATTTGGGACACGCTTATTTCGCATCAGCTAGAAAATCAGAAATCGATTAAAACAAAAATGAAGTAAAATATTAACAAAGGGGTAAAAATAGAATCGTTTTTTGTGCAAGTACGTTTTTTTGGGAAGTTAGAAAGTGCGCATGACCTGTTTGCATGCTAAGCTTTGCTACTTGGGACACGTTACCGATCTGATTTTTGATGCATAAACATAATATTTTCTGAT
>JAXGGA010011770.1:0-41159 GCA_038373865.1 Uloborus plumipes | reverse complement strand
GAATCCACTGAAGAGAATTGTTCTACATTTTTTATCATTTTGAGAGTTGAATTAGGTTTTTTTTCTTCTGGAGACAGCAAAAATCAAGTTTCCTTCATGATGACAAAATACAAGACTACTAAAATATCCATGATAAACTTGATTTTTGTTCGCTATCATTTATAGATTGCTCTTTGCATAACAAATTTAACATCCAGTTTAAGTTCATTGTATTTCGTAAATTCTGTTTAAGTAGTTACTTCAGAAAAATGCACTGTATACTATTAAAAACACTTAACCACGTATTTGAAAGTATACTAATACTTTTAGTACCAGAAAATCAGCAGCAATGAAATAATAATCAATTTATTAATTTACAAGGTTCACAACAGATTTGTTGATTGTCTTCATGTGGAAGGAGATTGCAGAAGACAGACATTTCACTGAAATTTGAGGTTAAAAACTACACACATGCCTACACATACTAACATGAACGCCTTAACACACACACCTATCCCGATTTGTGATTACAAATAACATAATTAGGACCCAAAATGTCAAAAAAATTCTTTGCCTGTTTCTTGTGTGAATTTAAGCACGTGATTTTTTTCTTTTGCAAAAAAAACTTTGGCAAGAAATGTATTTTTTTTTCTTTTTCAAATTGCAAAAGCTTAAAAATCAGGCTTCATTTTTTATTATTATTCTTTAATACTTAAATTGGGCCTTTTATCCCATCAGCAACTTTTATTGGGGGGGGGGGGGGGGGAGTTACTTGTAAAATCAGTACGAAAAAGAACTTGCACAATTGCAGCATTTTCTTCAATTCTTCTGTAGATTTTTTTCCCATTGTTTGTAATTTTTAAATTACTAGCCACCTCGTAAGCTATGCATGAAAAAAATTTCAGATTACACAATAGAAATTTGAAAAAGATCGCATAGAATAAAAAAAAACAGTAGTGGCGCTCTGCTACATATTAATTCTACCGACTAAATTGACGCAAAAAGAAAATTATATAAGCAAATTAAATTTTAACTTTCTGACTCTAATAAATAAACACCAAACTTCGCTCTCTCTCTTGTCAATTTTTAAATACAGGGTGCTTCAAAAAAATGTATACACTTTAAACTATTGTAGTTTTTCCGCTCTACAAGGCTAATGTTATATTTCTTCGACAGATGCCAGCATAATCGTCCCTCCATGTTATATTATCAGTTGGAATCAGTGGCGGCGCTAGCTATGGGGCAAGGGGGGCAATTGCCCCCCTATCGGGAACGTCTTGCCCCCCCATCATGGAAAATTTCGTGCTTCGTCGGGAAAAAAATTCCGACGATCAAATTTTCCGTCGGAAAATTTGATCGTCGTCGCCCGTCGTCGTGTGGAGCGCCGAAAATATTTCTGATTCCGACGGATTGGTAATTTTCTTCGAATAAAATCATTCAACGAAAAAAAACTACTTTTCTTTTCTAAAACGTTCTCAGTATTCGACAAATTACACGATTTCAGACCAATTTCGAACACGAGAACCTTCGGGAAGCTGGTAGCAATAAGAGGTATCTGCGAGCTGCCGTCGTATCTCTTTCGGACGAACGTAAGTTCTGCTGGAGAAAGTTATTTTTGTTCAGGTTGAAAAGGGCAAATCTTCCTTTTTTTTTCTCACCAGCGGTTCCCACCCGCAAATCGCCAGCAGCATGGCAAACGGACATTCATTGTCACTTTCTGAGAATCTGATAATCATCAACGACAAAATAGCTGCTTAATTGCCCCAACCTTATTTAAGACCAGTCGCTAGACACGTGTTTCTCTGAGGGCTTTTGTCACCCACCAACTGTCGAGGAGCGCGGGGATTAGTTAGACCCTACTTGGGCGTCAAATGCCGCGGGCTCCCGCGCGCATTGCATAGCGAGCTAAAGAAGCGAAGCACGCAGCCCACCACAGTTCTAACTCGAAAACTTTTCATTCACGGAGTTACTTCTTTCTTAGCAAGAAGAAAAAAATTGGAACACTATTTGAACGAATTAAAATTTAACAGAATAGAACAGATGCAAATCCTCTCCAGAACTCAGAAGTAACTGGGTGGTAAGTGTGTTATAAACTTTTGGAATGCTTTTTTTTAACAATAGGAGCAGGAGCAATTTGAATTTGATGTTTTCTTTTTTCTTTCCTTCATTTAAAAATGTGCACATTTAGATAGCAACGAGTTAATAATTAAATCTACACACTTTGTGTGTTTGGAGGCGAGGGAGGGAACAAAAAAGTGTTGATACTTTTGTTTCGCTCCTATTTTTCTCTCTCAAACAGAATAGTTTATAAGCTAATTCTTTTTATTTATTAATTTCAATTACACTTCATTTGTTTTTCATTTCCTTTTTTCGTTTCGTGTATCCTCTGAAATTCTCATTTTTAAGGATCCCTATTTTCAACCCCCGACGCAACAAGGAAGTGGGTTATAAAGTTGACGTGTCTGTGTGTTTGTCGATCTGTGTACCTGTCTGTAGCACTCTAGAGCCTAATCGGATGAACCGATTTCAAAAAAAAAAAAAAAAATGTTTGAAAGGAGAGTTGATTGAGATTGTTCTTAGCTAGGTCGCGTCTTCGAATGACATTAATTAATGAACATAGTACTAAAAAACCTTTAAAACGTTTTTCCCTATTTTTGAAGAGAAAAAATACTTGAAAAGCTAAAACAGCGATATCAAAAGAAAGAAAAAAAAAATGCGTCTGATACAATGTGTTTGGAACTTCCATGTTATATAGCATTCGAATATTAACTAACGTTTTTTAGCAAATGCGGCTTAGCCTTAAATTTATGATATTAGATATAGTATATTACGATTTACGATTGTCGGTCGACGGGAAAAGAAAACTCAATGATTTAAAATGTTTTTCTGTCGCCATTTTCCATTTGTTAACAATTAAAATACTAGTAATTGTATAAAGCAGTAAGAAACCGCTCCTAATCCAGGGCTAAATTGATTTTTAACCGACTTCAACAAAGGAGGAGGTTATACAATTCGTCGGAGAATTTTTTTTTTTTTTTTGTATGTTATAAGATTACTCGAAGATGCCTGGACCGATTTCAAAAATTATTTTTTTGTTAGAAAGGTCTTTCTTTCCGATTGGTCCCATCCTCTCGTGGTCCGGGTTCGATAACGGGAACCTGCAGAAATCTTTCGAAAAAGAAATTGGGATCACAGTAATCGTAATAATGACCATTTTTAACGCCAGGCTTCTCTGGATTGCAATGAAATTCATTTCTATGGTCTTTTTGAAAGTTTTAAACCGAGTATCTTTCTATGTCCTGCTTTTTTCTCCTGAACTCCAACGAACTGAAAGTCGTACCAGGTACTGATTGATTCGTAATGTTTCAGGTTTTATTAGTCTTAATTTACATACGGGTTGATAAAGGAATTCTGAAGAAAGTGAGGAAAATCTCCAAATTTTTGCTCAAATTTAAAGCGATTTGTCCTAAATGATTAAATATAAAATCCACATTGTTACAGAACGTGATTGATATGAAAGTTATTATAATGATCATGAAAATTTTGAATGAAGGCTTAACTGAAGCAAACATGAAACTCATTAGCGGGCCACGTATGTAATATGTCGTGAAATTTTATGAACTGCGAGAATCTAGTGCTGTTTTGAAATATAAATTAGTTGAAAAGCCGTTAATATTTAGCCTTTAATTAAACTAGTACACAAATAAATACCAGGGAATAACAAGGATTATTTTTTTAGTGTCAATCGTTTAAAATTTTAGACGCGTTGATACTTTCTTTTTTTTTCTTACATAGTTTATTTTACGAAGAATTTACTTAAGAAAATTAGGTGAAGTTTTGCAATGGAAACATTACCTTATTTCATATGTACATTTACACTAAAAAGAATAAAATAAAAATATTTTTGAAAAAAAAAAATTGAACCGACTTCGGCGCTTCACTCAGCAAATGCTCTAAAAAGTAAAAAATAATTTTATTCTTTGAACACCATCGATACTACATTTAAACATAAGTTTTGAAGTCGGCGCAAAAACTATAGGTAAAATGATGTTTACTATATTTTGCCAACATTTTCAAAGAAATCATTGAAAATTGAGAGCTGAATATTTGTACCATTACATAAATATGTATTTTTCAATGAATGCGAATGCGAATAAAGAACCTGGATTCATTTAAATTTATATTTATAGTTTCGAATGATTCTATTTAGCTTTTTTGCGCCGACTTTAAAACTTATGTTTAAATGTAGTATCGATGGTGTTCAAAGAATAAAATTATTTTTTACTTTTTAGAGCATTTGCTGAGTGAAGCGCCGAAGTCGGTTCAATTTTTTTTTTTCAAAAATATTTTAGTATGAGGGTTTAAAAGAATACTCAATTTTTCCTCTTTATTCTGCTTTTGCGGCTGACAAATTTACTAGTAAGGAGTATCTTTCCTTTTCCGTGTTTACCTTGTCCTCTCGAAAAAATTAAATATATTTAAATTTAAAATGCTTTTGAACAGTGTAGTTCATTTTAATCTGGGTCGGGGGTTTTAAAAATTTTTAATCTTTGTACTTGTACTATTTAGTTTTAGTTTCATGGTAAGAACGATTACCTTTCAATCGAATGCATCATAAAAAATTGAAAAACTGGGGACAGGGGGGAGGGGTAACTAAATTTTTGAATTATACCTGTGCCCCCCTGTCGGGCAAGCTTGCCCCCTGTCGGACATTTCCTAGCGCCACCTCTGGTTGGAATTTGTAATATCAACATGGGGGACGTACGTTTGAGTTTTGAAGAACGTAAGCAGGTTATTAAGTGGTACTGGAAGTTTGAGAATGTAAATGAAGTTCAAAGACAGTAGAGAAGGGAGTATGATACAGAACCACCTTCAAGATTAACAATTGCACGCATACGAGACAAATTCGAAGTTCATGGAACAGTGTGAGATGTACATAAAGGTCATTCAGGTCGGCCTCGAACAGCTACAAGTGATGAGTCATCAACGGCAGGTCACCAATTTGAACAGTATTAACATTTGTTATTTATGTTTCATTTACATTGGACTTTCAGCTTTCTATTTTCCTGAAATTTAACTTTGTAGAACGGTAAATAAATTTTCTATGGAAGTTCAAAGTGTGTATACATTTTTTTGAAACACCCTGTATTTATGTTTTAAAGTAAAAAAAAAAACACAGAAATTTCATCTATGTGCTTCCTTCATTTGTTTGGCGGAGTAAGTATCTGAAACGAAAAACAATCTATAGTCATTTTAGGTGCAAAGAGATCAGTCTTCAAAATGATGGTATCTGTGTTGCAAGACAAAAGAGCTTTGTTTAGTACATAAATTCAAAACCAGTATAATACTTACCTAGATTATGTTGCAACATCTTACCATAAAAGCAAAGATAGCTGATTTGTCCAAACCAGTAAATGGTTTGGAATATTTTTAATTAAAAAAAATCAAAAAATTGCATTAGAATGCATCAGCATTCAATTCTTTCACGTTCAGTTGAAATTAAAATGTGAGATTTGAATGCTATTAATTTAGAATGAAAAGAATATAAATTTTCATTATTTTCCCAAAACAATTTGATTACAAAAAAAAGTTAACATTTCAACATTTTTTGATTATTAGGTCAAATATACAGGGTTGACACAGGAAAAATTCATTAAAAAATTAGCAAAAGTAGCCAAAAACTTATAAAAAGTTGCAAAAAAAGTAGTCCCCAAAATTGAAAAAGTTTCAAGAAAACAGTATTCATGATTAGATAAATGAAGTAAGAAATAAATAGTACAGCTAAAAATTTAAAATTTGTAAAAGTATTAAAAAAGGGAGTGCCCCACTCCCCCGTAACGACAGTTAATTCTATTCAGCTATTTTGATGAGAACACAATGAAAAATCAATATAAATAAAGCAAATAATAAATGAAATACTGCCAGTAGCTGTTACCAGGATGCAGTAAAGCAACATTTTTAGTGTAAAAAATTGCATGGTCTTTTGTTGCAAGTACTAGTTAAACATTAACTAGGACCTTGAAAGTATAGCAATACTTTTGCCAGAAACTTGATACTAATTTGATTTTTTCCTCTGAATTTCTCTTTTCAGTTTAGTTTTTCCTTTTACTCACTTTCTTTTGTTGTAACATTTTTTAATTTCACTCTGGCGTCAAACTGATATCAGCACTTTTTGTGCTGATATGATTCGCAATCTGGATGACTAGTGTACAGGGTTGCCACAGGAAAAATTGCAAAAAAAGAAGCAAAAGTAGCCTAAAAATTTCAAAAAAGTAGATTGAGGAACTAAAAAAGTTGTAAAGAAAAAAAGGTGCATTCATATGATTAGATAAATGTGGTAATGAACAAACTGTGCGGTTGAAAAATCATACAGTATCAAAAATGTACACCTATATTCTTAATGAAAAAAGGGAGCTGTTTTTATAGTTTCCACTATTAGAACTAATTTCATTCAATGAGCTTAATTTTTGTTCAGTGAAAAGTAGGGATGGACCGGATAGTGATTTTGCCGGATGCCGGATATCCGGTGGCTCGTCACACGCCGGATACCGGATATCCGGCATTACAATTACATTGCATGTTCGCTTATTTTTATGTAATGCAGCTTCAAAACAATAAATCAAAGTTGTTTCTCGCATAATTTCTTTAAGAACATGTTAAATACATTTAAATTAATTTTTAAAGCCTCTATTTTATTTGTACAGGAGTAGCGCTACATATGAAATGAAACACTAGCATATTGTGATTTCTTTCTAAATTATGTATTTTTATCAAAATAGACGAAACTTTAAAAGATTGAATTAAATATTTCTGTATATACTCAAAGTTTAAACTTTTAATTATTCTTAGTTTAAATTTTAAAGCTTTTCTGTTTCAATATCATTTCAATAGGTTTCTACGTAAATGATACAGTTATTAAATATTTCACCAATATTTAAAAAAAAGAAAGAAACAAAGAAAGAAAAAAGGAAAAAAAAACTAAGCTCAGATAAACGTTTTTTTTTTTTTTTCAAATTGATACATATTTTATTAGAATTTTATGAATTTAAACTTCATTACAAAGTAACACATTTTCTTATTTCTAATTTTGCAATAATATAAAGCAAAATTTTGCTTTGAAATTCTCTTTTTTAAAGAATAATATGCATGTAATTTTTCTAACATACAAGTTAAAGAAGAAAATATTAAAACAGGACCAGTGTGTTAAATAATAATAATAATAATAAAGTTATACTCAAATAATCAGTTAAAAATTTTATATAACTCCAAAAAACAAAGGAACATGTTTTCTGAAGATTCAAATCAGCAGTTTAAATATACTTTTAAGAGGTATGCTAAAGTTGTTCACTTTTTAAAAAACAAATGAGTAAACTTTACTTAAATAATCAACTTGAAATTTTACTTTAGTTCCAAAAAATTAAGATACACATTCTTAAAAGTGGCAAATTATCATTTTAAATACATTAAGGGTCATGCTAAACATATTCACTTTTTTAAAAACAAATTAATAAACTAATTCTTAAACGATCACCTCGAAATTCAACTTCATTTTGAAAAAATAAAGATACATTCCGAGATGCAAATGTTATATTTATGGGTTATTCCAGCCAAAATGGTACAAATCATGTCTGAAATTGTCGAGTTAAGTTTATCAAATGAAGTAATTTTCGCCAACTAATCATTGTTTTAAAAATTATTCTCTGTTTATTTGTGCATAATAAAGTGTAAATGGCTTGTATATATGAGTCATTCATTAAGGGTTTTGAATAGTTCGACCACTTTGTGTAACAGAGGAGACAAATGAGGTTTGAAAAATATATTTCTAATCGTAAAGAAAAGTTAATTACAGAACAAGTATAAAATGAACTAAGCATCCTAAAACTAATTCTGTCTGCAATTTCAAGAAAAAATATTTTTTGCACTATTAATGCGACTGTAACAGAGTGGACATCCCACAGTGCAAATTAACTATCATCAGCAAAGAATTTTAGGCTTATCTTAGTTACTGATTATATAATTCAATGTATCAAAGTAATCAAAGCAGATACATTACTTGTACTTATTAAAAAAAATATCACATTGAATGCGATTGCTTATTTTATTTCTGAAAGGCTTGTAACAGAGTGGACAGTTTGAAACATAAAAAAAAATCTAGGAACAAAGATAAATAGGTGTTTTTCCAAGATTTTTTTGTTTACATACATAAAAATCAGCAGAAAGGGTGTCAGAAGCATTTTTTGTGCTGTGCATTGCAAATGATTTTGTTGTTGCATTTCAGCTTAATCTTAAATTGCATTTTAAGTCCTAGCAATTTGAAGCTGGGGCAGATCATTTTTTCCTTCTTTTGCCAAAGATTTTTTTTTTTTTTTGGGGGGGGGGGGGTCCTTTATAAATGGCTTATGCCTAAATAAGTAATACTTGGTTACACACAATTAGATGGAGAACAAATAAAAAAAATATAATTAATTGGTGGTAAACATTAAAATTAATTCCCAAAATTCTGAAGTATCGGGACTGATTTGTACCATTTTCGCTGAAATGACCGATATATTATCATTATTATTTAAAATTATTCTAAACATGTTCACTTTAAAAAATAAAATAATAAACTTGTATCTAAATAATTAACTTAAAGTTTTACTTAAATTCTAAAAGACAAAATACACTTTCTAATGATGCAAATTAACATCTTAAATACAGTCAAGTCTCAATAGCTCATAGTCCCAAGGGACCGGCTAAAAACTTAGAGTTATTGATAGTTCGAGTTACAAGCAGTTCCTACCGTCTTTTCAAGAATTTAGGACCAAATGAAAACTTTGAAATGAAGGTATATTTGAGTTTATAAAGCTTTGAGTTATCGAAACTCGATTGAATGTTATTGAGGGTCATGCTCAACATGTTCTCGAGGAGTTACGGAGCGGCGTGACAGACGTGAAAAGATTCTAATAGCAGAGAAATATCTTTTCTGAAAGGAAGGTATTACAAAAAGAAAGAACGAAACAAAGTGCAAAATTCAAAATTTCTTTACACACATTTAAACTCTTTCAAAAAAAAAAAAAGCATGGTTTTAAGTTGCGACGATTCATGGGGACAGATGTTTTCATTATCTAAAAGAAAACTTTCGTCAATGTTAGATAGGTTATTTAGTGTATGTTATTTTCAATTATAATAAAGCAATAATAGTGGCAAAGTAAAAAATATCTAATTACAACATCATTGGGTGTTAATAGATCGCAATTTTTGTTAGAAGCACAAAAACTAAAAATAAAAGAATTCAATAAATAAAATAATTTGAGAATTTATATTAAAAGCTACTGCGATTAATTTTTATGAACTAACGATATGATCGTAAGTTTTTTTCAAACTTTTGTCGCACATTAATCCTTGAAGGTTTGTAGCCTTTTCTTTCTAAATATTTTAACTAAAATATTTTTGAAAAGCTGAAGACAATCATATTTTATCTGGCAATTGTGAAAAATCAAATATGCAGAATGCTTCCATGTCCAGTATACAGTCGGAGGAATAACACAATTTTTGTTTTAGAAGCAAAAATTGGTAAAAAGGAAAGATGAAAAGTAATCACATCATCTAGTCTGTGGGCCAAGTGCAAATATCGTTCAGGTTCGTTTACCAATCTTAGGGACTACGAGAACTTGCTTGAAATCTATTAATATTGATGTACTCAATCGAAAAATCCAATGTTCCCAAGCGGAACTTGTCTCATTAAGTTTTAATTAGAAATTGAAACACGAACTCTTTTCCTTGGCCTGGTCGCTCTTTCACTAGAGACGTTGTCCCTAGGTGGCGCTATTGCACAAAATATTTGCAATCTAAAATTTTAATAAACAGTTTTTCAACCATAACTTTACTTTTTTACTCGATTTTACATTTCAAAATATATTAATACGTTTTGAATCACTCACTTTTTTCGCTGTGTGACTTAATTTAAAATCAAAATCGAACGTAGTATCAATCCGCCAGGCGTTTCAGATATTCTCTTTCTTTTTTTTTGATCAAAGAGCGCCAGTTCGCGCGGTTTCGTTTCGCGTCGCTGTCTTTTATATCTTGATATCCCCTTTTGGCGATGTTTCACAAAGAGCAACTTTTAGTGGAACGACATTGTTGTATACCGTATTTTTTGCCGTAAAGGACGCACCGTCTTATACGGCATAAATTTAAGATTAATTAAAATTGGGGGATTTAATTTAAAATTGGGTGTGTCTTACACGGCGAAAAATACGGTAATATTACGTTTTTTACGCTGCTATTTTGAATAACGTTTCATTTTTCAAAATTTTAATTAAATCTTATAAAATTGAGTGTTTATTGTTTTTGCTACATAACTTGCAGTCGTGAAAGGAGTTAGTGTAGGAGATATAGAGATTAAATAAGATCCAGTTTAGGCATTTTTTGTTGCTGCTTTATTTCTAGAACATAAATTAACTATTACTGTTTTTCAGAAAACCAATACTTATAAAATCACAGGCCCGTCATTTGGGGGAGGGGGGGAGTCAATTCCTCTTCTTCCCGGCTTTGAAAAATCAATTTACATGTAAGCGGGCGTGTTTTTTGTCATTTTTGGTGCAATTTACATTGTGTATGCAGTGTTTGCCCCCGCTCCCCTGGAAAAATTTGAAATAGCTTGTGTAAATACATGTAGGATATATAAGCAAGGGCGGATACAAGGGAGGGGCGATGGGGGCGATCGCCCCTCCCTTGAGGGACTCTTCCACAGCGGTTCTTAGATTTTGAAGCTCAAAAAAGGCAGTTTTAGTTGATTTTTGATGATATTAAGAGAAAGGGTGAGGATTCGGAGCTCTGATCTGGAAATTTTTCGAAATGGAAGACCAAAACATTTGTAACCAACATGTGTTAACAAGGGTGCATGGAGAAAAAAATGGGCAAGTAAGAAAAAAAAACTCAATCGCCCCTCCCTTGGAACATTTCTGGATCCGCCCTTGTATATAAGGGACTGATTTGTTACCACGAATAAGTGTTTTGAACGACGTCAATCGTCGCCAAATATGATTCGTGACTTTTTCCGTCAATTTTGAGCTTTTAAAAGTATATTTTTTAAAAGTGCATATTTTATGGTGTGCTTTAATAAATGTAATTTAAAATTTTAAATGAAACCATTAAGATCATGACAGGACCTATAGTCTGTGGGCCAAGCACCGATATCGTTCAAGTTCGTTTACCAATTTTAGGGACTACGGGAACTTGCTTGAAATCAACTAATAGTGATGTACTCAATCGAAATATCCAGTGTTCCCAAGCAGACCTTGTTTCATTAAGTTTTAATTATTAACTGAAATAGGGACTATATTCCTTAGCCTGTTGGCTCATTCACAACAAAAATTGTCCCTAGGTGGCGCTGTTGCACAAAATATTTGCAATTTAAAATTTCAATAAACAGGTTTTCTACCCTAGTTTTTCTTTTTCATACGATTTTATGTTGCAAAATATATTAATAAGTCATAATATACGTACTTCACGTCTTTTGTGATTCAGTTACTAAGAAAATCACAAAAATGTATCAATCCACATTTCCGCTTGTTCTTAATCTCGTTGTTTCGTTAATGGCCCTATATAATCCAGTCAATGAATACATTATAGAATGCATGGAATATGCGAGAGTATTTGACTACAGAATATTGTTAGGGGTAGTTAGTAAGTTAATATACTGAAAGTCCCCGACCCTGGGGGGTGAACTAAAAGTGGGGGGAGGGGGAAGCAAATTTTGGGTTTTTCGAAAAATCGCTAAAATGGTGGGAAAAATTGGTTTAAAATAAAAATTCAAGCTAAACAAACTTCGTATAACAGTGTTTCTACACATATTTGTCGAATTTTCAATAATTTTCCAGGTGTATATTGTGAAAAAAACGAGAAATTTCGGAAAAACTCTCTATTTTTGTCAAGCAACGTTGAATGGTTCTATTTTAAAAAGGGAGACAGCTTGATTACGAAAATGCACGATAGCAGCATTTCCACGTACTCCGATATTATTTTATTTTTATAGAAATGATAAGGAAGAGAAAAAAAAACACCAACACAAATCAACACCTCAAATATGCGAATGTAACGAAAAACAAAACAAAACAAAACAAAGAAAAATCCCTTCTCATTCCTTATCTCTCTTATCACAATCACCCCCTGTTTCATAAAATCCGTTGAGACCTGACGCATGCGTGAATTCGAGGAAGGTCGCCGAAAAGAATATCAAACAGTATCTATATATCCATCTATATGTACATATAAATATATAGGCAGAGACAGACACATATATATGATATTTAACGTAATTATCCGCCCCTAGAATTCCATTTTCGCATATTTTGCCATCTATCTTTAATGGCCTGTAAAAAACTAATGAGACAATATTTTTTCGGGAACATTGTGTTTTTTTCATCTGTAGACTCTAAGGATTCAGAAAAATATCACATTTCGTAGTCCCCGAAGTTGGCAAACGAAACCATGTTTCTAAGCATCTTTTCTGCCTTCGGCTCACAGACTAATCTAAAAGGTTTATCAAACAATGAAATTTTTAACTAAGATTTTTATAAAACAGAAAATATTTAATTAGGTCCTCACATCATACCGGATAACCCTCACATCAATTCCGGATATTCCCCACATCAATACCGGATATCCTGCGAAAATCTTCCGGATATCCGTATCCGGGGCGGTCAGAAGGATTGGATATCCGGATACTTAAAATATCAGCCGGATAGGCCGGATATCCGGTCCATCCCTAGTAAAAAGTGTAATTTTTCTTTAGATTTTATCATCTCTCTCTTTTTTTCCAAGAGCTTTAAACTACTTTCTATGATAACTTGAACTATTTTCTTGAGACTACCAGGAAAAATTAACGTAATGCAATTGCCAAGAAAACACTGCAAATAGCTATTACATTATGGGCATAAAAAATTCTAAAGTCTTCTGTTACAAGAATTAGCTTGATAATAACTAATTTCCCTGTTGCAATAGTTATACTTTCAAAAGTACGACAGCACTTTTAATGAGTACTGCGTACCTTTGCCTGTAACTTGATTTTCTAGTTCAATTTTTTCTTCTAATTTTTTGACTGCCTTTCTCAAACCAGCCTTTTTTTTAAGGTCTGCTTTTATTCTTGTTAATATTTTATTTGATTTTCTTTCATAAATTAAGGCATTCTTTTTTGTTTCATCTGGTGCCAATATAACGCTAATTTCAGAACTTTAAACGCTGATAGGATTTGCGAACAGGACAACTATAATAAAAAATTATGATGAATATTGCAAAGGAAGCAACATTCAAATTTTATTTTTTTTCATCTTTTAAAATTTAAAGCTTTTTCCAAGCACTCTCGCACAGAATAGTTTTGATGTTATAATTTCATTTCTCTCAAACCATATCCACATAAAAATTCCGCAAACTGACACAGTTTGACAAAGAAGTAATGATGTCAATTTCAAGTGGAATGCTACGAACTTTTTCTCGAATAGGGCCCTAAATTATAATCTTAATTAGTGCTTCATTTTTTGAAATCAATTAAAAATATTATTCAAATATTGCAGAACTCACAAATGATGTAAAAAGATTGTATTTTTCACAATGTAGAAGACCATAGAAGCATGTAAATCGCAAATATATGAGCGTTTTAGAAGAAAATATCTCAAGAATTGCAAATTAATCAAGCTATGATGACCAATATTAATAATTAATAGCATGATCCCTGAAATGTTGGCCCATGCTTGAAAAAAAAAAACTTTTGTGGAGAAATATTTGCAAATTTCCCGCACTAATAATATTTGCAAAAGGAGAATTTTCAGAAAATTCCATGCTTCCCAGTTCAGTCAACACCCTATTTGAAGAGTTCGGATGACAAAAAACTTGAATGCTTTGTAAAAAAAACAACTTTTCACCAAAAAACATTTAAGTATGTTATTCCATCATTTGAACTGATCTTGAGTGCTGTTTAAAAGCAATGGAGCAAATCTGTCTAGAATGCAAGGCAAAGGATTTTTTAGAAGAAAAATATGGTAAAATGGGGATGAAGAGAAATGAAAAATATGGGTTTCAAAATATTAAATAAGCAATAAAGAGGGTGAAATAACTCAACTTTTTTGGAATAAAAACCAGGGGTGAAAACAGTTCAATGTCAAAAAAGAGGAAAAATTGTGCGGCTTAAAGTTCCGATGATTTCCATTGCGCAAGAGTTCCTCTTAATTTGCTCCATGAAATCGAAAGTAAATATTTTAAAAACTTTTTAATTGCTCAATCACATTTTATTTTTAAGTCATTCACAACAATATAGAGAAAAAAAAAAGAGGGGGTTGCAATTTTTGACGAATTAGACACATGTATCTTAAGAAATAAATTCTCTAATAAATATAGCATTGTCTTAAGTTATTTTAGCAAATTTTAAATTTATTTAAAAAAAATTCCAAAATAATTTTCCCAATTTTTTAATGAAGAGTTAGAATATTTTAGCTGAACTTTCTTAATTTCTATTTCTTCCAATGGACACTTATGTATTTGGCAGCATGCCAAAATAGAGTACATAGCTTGCGGATACTTGCAGGTCATCCTTGAGATTTAATCCTGCAGCATCCTAAAAACATTTCCATTATTTTGGAAGTTAGAAATAATTTCAACCCCTACTACTTAAAATCAACTTATTTTAAAATTAATTTTAATAATGAGTATTTTTTTTTTTATTTTTAAACATGATGCAACATAAATTTTCGGATCGCGGAAAGAACGAAAAAATACAAAAAGAGGAAAATCAGGGAAGATTTTCATCCCTGAAAAACTTCCTTTAGAAAATAAAAAGTCTCCAAAAAAGTAGCTTTAGTGAAAAAAGGTTGCGTTTTAGCCAGTGTTACATTAAAAAGTCTCCAAAGTCGCCTAGTGAGGAAAAAGCATTTAAGTAGCCTGTGGCAACCCTGAATATACAATTAATTTACTACATTCGCTTAGCCACTATTAAAAATTGAAATGATAAAAAATATTTGTTCCTACATTTGGCTAATACTTGTGCTGGAAATCAATCCTCAAATGTAGTTTCAAACCAAAACGAAATGAAAATTAACATGACTAGACAAAAAATGTTACCACTCAGGCAATGACAAGGTTCATTCTGGGTAGAAAAAGAGTTGCTCAGGAAGTGCAGTGCAAATGTAACTTTTTTTGCCCCTATAGGTATAATATGGGTGTTTCTCTACTAATAATAAAGCTGAAGGTGGTCTGTCTTTCTTTCCTTCTGTCTGTAACGTGCTTGGTGCCAAAACCGTTCGGTCGATTTTCATGAAATTTGGCACAAAATCAGTTCGTAGTATGGGGTGGTGCACTACAAAGCGATTTTTCGAAAATTCTATTTCGTTCTTTCTCTATTCTAATTCTTAGCGAAAATTCCATAAAATAGGGAAGAAATATTTCATGCACATTTTCAAGTCTTATGTCATTCGAAAGCTTAAAATTTTCTGCTAAAAATGATGTCAGTTTGAAGTTTTTAGGAGCATTAGAAGGGCTGTAATAATTGTTCTTAGAATCCCGGAAATTCAAGGCTTACCTTCAGCAAAGCAAGCCAAACGATTCTAAAATGATTGAGCTCGAGAATAAAATTTGGTTTAAAATAAAGATCAAATGAAATATTTTATCAACAGAAATCAACTTTTCATGCTGTTACCATGGTTAAATTTTTATTTCGTTTATTTGTTTCGTTCTTTTTCCCTTAATAATTTTGAAAATGAATTTGTTTTTCTAACAATACAAAGTCCAACACTTATTAAGATTAAAATATAATAAAAACGTGATAAGATGGCACCTGTCAAATGAGAAATCGAGTCATTTCCTTAAAATAGAGAAGGAAGAAACTGACCCGTACCATTTTTGTGAGTTTAGACATTTTGGCGATCTGACAAGTTGTATAGAAGAGGGAATAATTCTTTAGCCAAATGAGGTCAAAAAAGAGACAACAGGATAGTAAACCATTCTAAATTTATCGTCTGCAAAACATATTTTACTTCATTATTAATTTATTTCAATATAAATTGCAGCAAATGGCTTGACTGAACAAATTTAGCTTTTAATATTTTATAAAGCTTGAATCCAATGAAAGGAAAGTCAAGCTGTGTAAAATAACCAATACAAAAGGCACAAAAGTCCTTTTTGTAAATCTTCCTGCAAATGGAGGTTCGATAAAAAAATTTTATGTTGAAAAAAAAGGAGATTATCAGTACGTCAAAACAGTTAAATAATTAATCAGTGAATAATGTACAGGAATTTACGGTACTCCTGGGAAAATGGCAGAAGTAAGGTCGTGCAGAAAAAAATAGGAAAAATAGAAGAAAAGTAGGAAGTCTGGAGTCCCTGCACATCAATTGAAGGAGCAGATGTTCCTGTACACAACGCGACTTGTTTATTACTAAATTTGTAACTTTTGTTTTACATATGAGCATTCAATTCAAATATTACAGAAAAAAGACTTTCCTTTTTTACCAGAGCTAAGGCAGAAGAAAAAGGAAAATAGCAAACGGCTCATTACTACACCCTGAGACTGCACTTCCACCTTTGTTTAGAATCCGTTTGGAACAGATTTAACAGAACTGAAGGCAAAGGCAGATTCCAGGATTACAGTAAATTCAACATCTCTGAGAATTCTATTCCAGACTGATGATCTCAAACTAGAGGCAAACTAAAATCTGAGCTGTTTGAGCATTTGCATGGTCATTACATTACTTTGTTTATTTTTGTTCTGTGCTTTATGGTTAAAAATAAGGCAGGCTTTAGTATCAAATGGCTTCCTTTCATCTTTTACAACTCTAAAATGCCCCCACCAATTGTTTCCCTGTATTTCTGATTGCAATGTTAAGCGAACATTTACTAACAGACAATTGCACATGTAAAAAATAATGACAAATTTTTCAGAGCCTCAGATCAAAAAATTGCAAGTTTCGCCAACCTAAAATACAAAATCTATGTAGTATAAGAATTTGGCTTTTGAGTTTGTCTGGGATATTTAAATCATAAGAATACAGTTGCACTAGTCAGCTAAAATTATATGCATTTCGAAAAGGAAATGCTGATCTCGGTAGGGGTTCCCCAGTGCAAATTAACAATTAATGTTCTTTTCTCTATTCGCTTCTCTTTGATTTTCGCAATTATATTTTCAATATTTCAACAAAAATTCCAGTACTTATAAAAACTCTCTTCACTAAAATAGCAACATAGCCACACAAGCAGTTATACCTTAAAACTTTATTAGCTGTTTGGGAATTTTTTAAGTTTGAGTGCTGGCATTGGCAGAAATATTTCTTGCTAAGTAATATTGAAAAATTCTTTGTGGATTTGAATAAAAATTATACTAACAACAAATTTGCTGGATGACTGTCTTCCAGCCAGAATACTGGAAGATTAGTGAAAGAAGCAGAAATCTTCCAACAAAAAATGGAAGAGTTGCCAGAAATGGGAATATAGCTTCATAATTCAACTGGTCCTTCATGTTTAACTACTACCTACATGATTGTATAAATTATTAAAAACCAATTGTTCTATTTCAGAAAATGTAGTGCCCCAAATTACAAGGACACTATTTGTGCTCAAAAGAATCATAGTTCGCCATTGAGGTATCTCCTTATGGATGAAATTTGCAATTAAGCTGAAAAAGATGACTGACTCATCATCCTGCAATAACGAAATGAGAAAGTAATATTCTGTATTTTATTATCCTTTTAGTTACACTAGCGAGTCGCAGGACTAACAGCCCATACTCTTATTGTATTGTCCGTGTAACCAGCAAATAAAGTTTGTCCATCAGCAGACCAAGCCATAGAAATACATTGAGGTGGTTCAGCTTTTGAATTATGTGTTACTACATCTGGTCTCAATTCATCAACCATATTCTTTCCTTCCAGATCCTACAAAATAAATAAAATATAATATTAATGATATGAACTGGAAAATATTATTCAGAGTTTACTTCACCAGTAAACGGTAGGGATTCACATTCAATCACTAACAAATCAAAGTAAAAGCAATTCAATTACTTTTGCTGGGCATGTGTGTGTTATCACTGTGTGTACAGTGGTGGATAAAATTATGGACTGAAAAAATTGATTCTGTTTTAATTATAACTTGTCTCGGTTCAAATTGTTTCCACCAAAATAAATATGAACAGATGAAAGAATAGCTCCTTTAAATAAATACCTTTGAATTAAATTTTAAAAATAATAAAATTAGAAAATTTGCAAATTTAATATGTTATGTGAAACTTAGACAAAAATATTAACTTAATGGTAAAAAATCCAGGATCACCGTAAAGTTTTGTACAAAATAATTTTAAGAGGCAGTTTTTATAAGAACCGTGCAGAAATTGGGTGCTCGGATATGCACCATTCTTGATTTTGCTTAAGTTTTTATGGTGGATTCTTCTGAAGATTTCAGAAGACACGTATTGTTTCTTTTTGCCTAAAAACATTTTCGGATACCAGTAAAAATTTTTGCAATTTAGACCGAATTGATGTTTTTCTAAAATCGACCTTTTTAAAAATTTGATTATCTCAGGCACTTGAGCTTCAACCAAAGTATTTTTTAGCTTTCTGGTTATTGATGCCTATCATGAAACTTCAGAGAACTATTGTCCCCCAAAGATTTTTATTTGGATTAAGATCAGAACTACGTGCTGGCCATTAGATAACTTTAATATTTCAATACTTAAAGCATTTTTTAGTATTTTCTGCTGTGTAAAGTCGCTTTATCTAGCTAGAAAAACCAGTTACCTCCTTACTGTAGAGCGTTTGTGCTGTAGATGAGAGGAGCATTCTCTTGAAGGAAAATTACTGATTCAGTGTACGGTCATTAGTCTATTTTTTAAAATGATTCCCAATAAATTCTAAAACAAACATTTTGAAGAAATTGAAAATTTCTGAAATATTTCCGGAAACTGCAGTCGAAAATTTTCAAACCACAAACATCCCTAGTTTATATATGTTGGCATTGATTTTGACAATTTCAAATTGGAAACAGTAAAATTTACTGCACTTTCCAGGTTTTTAAGGATATTTTCAAATTTCCCATAGTTTTCTTGTTTTTCCAGGTTTCCCTATGACGTAGCAACCCTGCAGTTATAATTACTGACAACATAAGTGCAAACATGCGACTTAAATACGGTGAAAAATACTGAAATTGCATAGCTGTATGAACAAACATGCCTTATTAGTGTACATTGCACTACATCTGCTAGGTACTTACTGGTTATTCTATAAATAGCCAACCACTTTAATTGGATGCATGGAATAATTTGGGAAATGTTAAATTTAGACTGCAATGCCCCCTTTTCTAAATTTCAAAAAATGAACTAGAGCAAAGGGGAGCCATCTATTGAGAAGAAAGTGAAACTTTTTGCTGATTGATTGAAAAAATATTCTTAAATTCGAGCTTTCTGGTTCAGTTTTTAAAAAAAATAATAAAAATGGGAGAAAATGGTAAAAACAGGAGTGTCACGCTAAAAAGAGTTTGCATGTATTTGATAAGATCCTCATGTTGGAAATGTAAAAAAATATGTTTTTTGGCAAACACGCATTTAAAGCTACAGGATTTGGGAGAAAAGCTTTTTTTTCAAGAAAATTTTAAAATAATCACGAGATATGTCATTCTCAGCACAGTAAGCATTATACTCATGGGTGCCACTCCAAAAAATGGCCAGGACTGAAAAGCGAGTGGGGTCTTTTTGCAACACATAAATGTTAGCCCGCAATATGTTCAATGTTTTACACACTAATATATTGCATATTTTGGGTGTGGCAATTTCCTGTATAATAAAACCAAAAACTGCAAAATTAACTATAATAATGTAGTCTTTCAAAATATTTTTGGCAAGATTTTTAGGGAGAAAATGCTAAACGGATAAGGGATGAAGGAGGGGCTTCAAGTTGTCCCGACTTTGTTGATGGCGGATTTCGTTGGATGCAGCTCGAAAGAAAAAGATTAAATAGTTGCTTTTTTATAAAGCTGTATTTTCATAATTAAAACAAATTCCCAAATGGTCCTAGATTTTACAAAAGACGGAATTCCGTGCCCTAGACGGAAGTGTGGCAGCCATGATTATACTGAATAGCTTGCTTAAGAAAAATACTTTTCACACCATTCAAAAACTACTTGGCTTTGTTTACTGTGTTATTGGCATGTGATCAAGCAAGCAGATGATCAACTTAGCAACTATGTTAGGATAGAAGAGAAAAGGAAGTACAGTGAAACTATGGTGAGACTTCGTTTAGCTCGAATTCCCACTTATGTTGTAGCTTTTGAATGGTCCCAAATTGCTGCAGATAATGTATAATAATTGAATTTTTTCCCGTCAACTCGAAGTCACTTCGCTTATTTTCAAATTTCAGGCAGCTTTTCAAAAACATTTATTGTCTTAATTTTTGGTTATTCAGTGTTTAGAAGCGAAATCAGCCAACCACTTGACCTTCAAATGTCTGAAAGGATTCTTATTGACACTCATACCATTTGCTCCTTCAGTAAGGAAACAATTCTTCAATAAAATGAGTTAGAAGGATTAGCAATATAAAATGTTACCATTACTTATCCCTTCCCCTATTTAATAAGTGGAAATTATCCTCATGCAGTGTGTCCTGTCTATTTTTTTTTTTTATAATGTGAATGGTAAGTAAATAAGCAAAACAGAAAACACAAAGAGTTTAAAGAAATTTAGGCAGAAATGATAAAGGAAATCTAATTTAATTCAAAGTCAAGATTACGGTACATTGTATAATTTATACTGCTAAATAAAGTGAGATAATAAAAGAAACATTACCCAAATCTTGATGCTGGGCCCAGTTGCTACACATAACCAGTATCGGTTTGGACTGAAACAAAGAGCATTTATAATGTCTGTATGGTCTAAAGTGTACAAATGCTTTCCTTCATTCAAATCCCAGAGCATGGCTTTACAATCCTATCAAAGACAAAATGATACAATTAGATTTATCAGAAATATATATACAAAAAAATCTTGTCAACACCAATTGTTCCTTTCAAGGAAATATTTAAAAATTCAGTCTTTCTTGATTTGCGCTAAACAAAAAACCCTGGGTTTCTTTAAACCCTGCATATGAGCTAAATCATCTTCAGTTCAAACCCAAAGTAATACAAAAGACCCAGTTAAACCAGCTAAAAGAAAGGCTAGGATTGATGACAAGGAAGGCAAAAATTATATGATTATATCAATGAGGATCAGGATCTGAGATTGAATAAGAAAAAAAAGAGGATGATGAGAATGAAGAAGAAAAAAGTTTAATAGATGTTAATGAATAATTAGAGGAAAGAGATTTACAAGATGAAAGAGTACGCGGCTAAGCATTATATAGGATTAGAGGAAGTAATCTAATAAAATCTATAGTTTTATATGTCAATACTTGATATCTTTATGTTCTTTCTAGCTTTTATTAGTTACATAATAAAAGTTTTAGCTATAACTAGTTGTTATTTTTTTTACAACTTTTTGAACTTAAGACATTTTAAGTTGAATTTTTAACCGAATTTTTAAGTTGAATCATGATGATATTAGACTAATATAAAAAATTATTTGCTATTGAATACATAAATATTTTTTAGCTATTAATTTCATAAATTATAACTTCCCATAACTATATGAATTTTGGGAACATTTCCTGGAAATATTTCTTTGAGTATAAATTCCTAGGAGTTTTACATCACAAGGCACTGCATTTCTCACATGATATGGCTTTACAACCAGTGGCCAAGGTATTTTGTTAGCCACCCTGGTGAGCTGGCTCTATAGAACCCTGATAAAGCCACTTCCACTTGATAAACAAACCATTAGATGGAAAACAAGAATATTTTAAATAGAAATAGAACAATACTTTTGAATAATGAGCAACAATTGGATCTAAGGCAACTCATATAGTGAATATTCTTTTCGAAATTATATAAAATACTGCCTTCTAAATTAAGCACAATTCTACTTCATAGTAAAACATGGTTTAACTAAATATTGGATTTAGAAGTTAAAGCGCGATAAAACCGCCAGAATCGGAAACCATTCAATATAACTAACAATATAATCTAATTACTTTAAAAGAGTCTAAGCTTTGAAAATTAAATTACACTAAACCATTACTTTTTATGAAATCAAAACATGAGAAGGCTGTGTAAAATGAAAAAAAAAAATAAATAAATAAAAGATTAAAGCTTACCTTTCCACCAGAAGCACATAGCGATCCATCAGGGGAAACGGTAACAGTATTCAAATACCCATGGTGTCCAATATGATTTGTCTTCAAACGGCAATTTGTTAGATTCCATACCTGAAAGGGAAAAAAGAAACTAATATAATAGAAGTCAACAGTATTTGTAAAAGAATTTCACTAAATATGCCTTACTACATACGACTTAACCCACCATTAATTAATGCCATTTTAAAATGTTTGAAATTTTATAATCAATATTAGAGAAATAAAATTTACTACAAACTGACAAAAATTTTTTGTAAGTGCAAAACTACTTTCCAAGAAATTTAGAATGCTTCAAAATTAAGTTCAACTTTTAGTTAGCAAGGCATACATTACATTGGTGGTATATCATGCACCTGATGTAGAAACAATATAATTTGATATTCTTTAACACCATTTAATGATTGAACAAAACTCTGGAAAGACTAATTTATTCTATTATGAAAGTGCTGGAAAACTTTAATAACAGCAATATTAATTTTTAGTTTCAAAAGTTTCTACGTGACACTAAGCTTGATGAGGTTTGGAAATATCTCACCAACATAATGAACTAATTAAACAGGAAAAATGAAGCCCCATGACTTGCTGACATGTTAAAGACTATTTCCTTTCCTTTCAACTATAAACACGAATGGGTCTATCTTCTTTTATTTTTCCACTTATTTCCAACTTTCTCTGTACAGTATACAGTCAACTCTCGATAACTTAAAGCTTTATAACTCGAATGATTCCTTATATCAAAGCTTTCACTGGGATGCAACTGCCTATGAAGGCTGTGGGAACTTCCCAAACTTGCTCAGTCTCTTGATCCCAAAATAGGTTTCGGGCTCTGGTGGGCTCAGGTTCAAGCTAAGATATTCAATCGGCTAAGTTCAATCGGCTATTGGGGAAAAAACGAACATTTAAATCATTTCAATCAATGTGAATTTAACAGAAATAAAAACAGAAAATCAATTTTCATGTAATATATGACATTTATTAAAATATGTCATACTGTAATGATTTTCAAGTGAAGAATTTTGAGAAAATTTGTGCTTCTGTTAATGAAGAACATTAAATTGCAATAATATTCTTTATTAAAAGATTTAAAAAACACTTAGAACCAATAGTAATTAATTGCAATATAAGTTCCAATATTTAACGTTTATGTAAAACAGCTGAAACAAATTTCATTAAAGTTTGTCAGACTGTAGCGGGTTCAGGTATTCAATGCAAGTATGTGTCACTCGGCCTCGGAAGACCATAACACCAGGGCTCGGTTACAAGTTCTCGAGCTTGGACTCTCAAAAATGAGCCTGAACGCACCATTAGTGCGTATCTATATCAACATAATAGATAAACAGAAAAATAAAATACAAATCAAAGGTATTTTAAACAATCAACAAAATGCAAAATGACAAAAATGAAAACAAACCTTAACATATCGGTCCCAACCACATGAAACAATAATTGGATTATTATTATTGGGCGAAAATCTTACACATGAAACCCAATCACTGTGGCCATCTTCCTAAAATAAAATTCAGAATACAAAATTATCATAACACATAAGCAAAAAAAAAAAAAAAGTCACATACTGATGTAATCCAAGAAAATATATTACTTCATTATGAAAAAATTTAACACAGCTTAAAACTATTTGAGTTAACTGGAATAAAGCATTAGAAAAGGAGAAAGGAAGGGTTTTCATTGACTAACAGAAATCTTATTGTTATATATGCGAAAGTTTGTATGGATGTAGGTTTGTTCCTCTTTCACCCAAAAACTACTGAATGGATTTTAATCAAACTTATACCATAATGTAGCTTATACATCAGAATAACACATAGGTTATAATTTATAACGATATTCGAAAAAGTTCGATTGTTAGCGCTTTTTTCATTCCAATTTAAGGGGGTCTGGGACACATCTTGAAAAAAAATTTATTAAACAGGTTAGAATTTTGAAATTTTTTACACTAATTCACCATCTGTTTAATAAGCAAAATCATCACATACATGACAAAAAAAACTTTTTTTCAATTTTTTAATTTAAATTTTTTTCAAAAAAGGGGGGTCGCTTTAAATCGCAAAAACTAAAAATATTCTTGAACAATTTTCATTTTTTTTTCTTCAATATGAACACAAATATATAAGCTTTAATTTGTATTCGGCAATTTTAAAAACAATAATTTAAAAAAAAATTAAAAATATTTAAGTAAAAATTTCGAAAAATTCGAAGGTACTTTTTTTTTCAAAAAATCATAGTTTTTGAACAATTTTTTTTTTTTAAATTTGCCGAATAGAAATTCAAGTAAACTGTTTGCAAAAGTTGTTCTCCAAATTTCGGAACGTTATCCTTATTAGTTCTTGAGTTATAAGAATTTGAATTCAAAAGATCCGGAAAAATTGCATCATGGCGAAAAACGCATTTTAAGGGAAGTCATTGCTGTGGCAACAGTTGCCTGACGGCCACATTAAATTATCATATCTTCCGTTCTAACTAAGATAGGAACAAGATTCAAACCTCATTTTAAAGAGAAGAAAACAGAATTTTTTTTGAAATAATAAAAAAAAAAATGCAAAAGTTGACGATTTTTGTGTCCCAGACCCCCTTAAGGTTCATTTTTCGCATAAATCCGAGAAGGCTTCCAACAAACTAATACAGTATTTAGTGCATCATCTTAACTCCCTGACGATAGCTAGAATTGCGTGTATCATTTCCACTTTTCACATTAAATTGTCAAGGCTTTTCTCAGGTCAAATCAAAAAGTTTTTTTTTTTTTTCAGCTTCATTTTGAATATCCAGGCTTTAACATTAACACTGGAAATGCTCACGCGCCCGCTCTCTAACGAGCTTTTACCATTATTTATATTTTAAAACATTTTGTAGTCTTGATTGTAAGTAGAATATTTATATCTAAGCAATGTGTTTTTTTTCCTTCGTAATGTGCAAATATTATTAGGTAGAATAAATTGTATTCCTTTATTAATAGATTGTTCACTGCATCAATTATTTTTGCAAGTTTTGTAAACTAATAAATGGATTAGGTTCATTATTTTCCAATTTGATGGAGCTTTAAATACAACTTAACGGCATTTCTTAAATTTGTTTGCGTTGATTGGGCACTTTATCGGGGTACTTACAATTGGGCAGTTACTTAGCTTCCAATTGAACAGGAATTTTGCCAAATTTGTTGCAAGAAGATTTTAATAACTGAGCTTCTCAGCGATTTTTTCAACTGACACCAGTTTTTGTGCTAAAGACTACGTAATAATACTTTACTTCTTACCAGATGTAACTAAAATAAAACAAACACGTAAAGTAATCTGCATACTGAATTAATTAAACCCTCAAACAAGACGAAAATTACCATTAATTGGCGTTTTTGCACAAATAATTGTCAAATGTTCCCATTAATTTCAAAATCATTTAGGACAAAAACTTTTAGCATCGTTTTATGGTCAGCAATAGTATCTCAGCATTTGATGACTATTTCTCTGACAAAAAATAGTGACATAATAATACTTAACGTATTTTCATAAAGTAGGGAGGGGAGAAAAATTATCCTAGGCATAACAAAACAATTACCGCAAATTTGGCGACATTTTAAAAATAGTCAAAGCGGTGTGTTTTGAGTTCTTTCAGTTCAAGAAAAAAAACAAACAAAGGTGAGTATAAATTGTTTCTCAATATTATTACTGACCCAGGCAACAACGTGTATTTTTGCTAGTACCTCAATAATTGAAGAAGGGGCATTTCACCGTGTTTGTGACATAGGGGTGTCCGTTACAAAACTTTTTAGAAGTTTTAAAAATTTTATATATATTGAAAAAGTACATTCTAAAGTATATGAATATCATATTGTTTTCATAGTTCACTTTATATTATGTTTGTAATTGCACTCAGAACATTGAAAATGCAATTTTCACTTAAACGGACAATGAATTTTTCTTTAAATCTAGCTTAAACCGATTTTTAAGCCAAAACTGGTACTTGAGACAGATAAAGTAAAGGCTCACCTCTAATATAGCTAACAATTTTAATCAGAAAGAGCGTTCTAGAAAAAATTATGGATTGCGAAAATGATGACTGTAGAGTCCGTAACAATAATTAGACTAAAAATTTAGTTTTTAAAGAAAAATTCAATGTAGAGTTCGTAACGGTTAAAACTGCATTTTCAATGTTCTGAGTGCAATTACAAACATAATATAAAGTGAACTATGAAAATAATATGATATTCATATACTTTAGAATGTACTTTTTCAATATATATAAAAATTTTAAACTTTTTAAAAGTTTTGTTACGGATACGCCTATGTCAAATACCGTGAAATGTCCCGGAAGCTAAATGATCAATGAACAAAAACGCTTTGACCTAAAATATAATTAAAATGGGAAAGCAACATAAATAAAGCTAACTGTTCAAGATAATGCTACAAGCTGCTCTTTTAAAGCTACAAGAATGAAACACGCCTATTCGTCTGCGCAAAAGTGTTCAACAAACATAAAAAGCATTCACTCCAGGGTTCATAGTCATTTTTAAAAATAAAAATTAAGGACTTTTTAAGGACTCTCAAAATTTTTTAAGGACTCACAGGAAAATATTTAAATAGCTTTAGGAACACAATTTTAAAGTACTCAATTTAAGAGTATATGTTTTTAAAATGCAGAGAGATTTGCAATCGACTGATTCAAATGACAATGAATGATTATAAGCTATTCAAATGAGTACCATTTTGAATAGCTCTTAAACAATCGGCCTTAAACACAACCTGGCATTATACTTAATGATGACACTGATCCCAATGGCTTCAGTGTTTGGGAGGACCTTTTAGAGCAAAAAAATTACCACTTTGGAGCTGTCAAATGAGCACCTTTTGGAACAAAAAAATTGCCACTTTGGAGCTGTCAAATGTGCTTTTGAAGCAGCTCCGTAAATATCAATTAATGATCCAATATAAAGCAATTACTGTACAAGGTTACAGAAATTTATAACTAATATCTTGAAGAATTTCATTGGAAATTACTTCTAAAATTTTTACTTCAGAGTACATGCAATTATAAGCAAATAATTCAAAACTCATGAACATGTCACATTGTTTCTAAATTTAATTCTAAAAACAGATTTTTTTTTTTTTACTTTACAAATGTTTTTACGTCAAAAATGCTCAGGTCAAAAAATAACCTATTTAGAAATAATATACTTCAGCATAGGAGCTGAAAGTTTTGTTTTGATCATCCTTTTTCTAAGCTTATGCAAATTAAAAAAAAAATATGTCTTTAAAAAAAGCCACTAAAACGACACAAGAGTTTCATTAAATAAATGTTAAAGATGACAACTTGATCAAAATTATCTTTTAGCTGAAAGGAATTGAAACAAATGGTTAGTGTTCGCAAATTTTGCAGAAGTTTTCACAGACAAAAGTTTAAAAAAAAAAAGAATTTTTAATTTGGATAAAAAATAATACGAAAGAGTACGAGTTTAAGCTTTACAGACCACTGAGAAATTATTTAAAAGCTGAAGTTTCGATTCCCGTAAAGGATGCAAAAAGATTGCACACACACACACACTGATGCTAATTTCCGACACTTTAAGATTCTAAAACATTGAGAATAAAACAGAAATAAAATTATAGACAGTTAAACTAATGACTTTGGTTTTAAATAAATAATAAAAAGGCAATTTTAACAACAAAAGCGTTTTGGCGCGGGTTGAGAGCAAAATAAGCAAAAAACTGCGTTATGGAGCACTTCGGAGTAGGTGGTTTCATGTGGGCAATGAAATTTTTTTAACTTGTTTGTAAGCTTTATGAAGTGAGGTGGTCACTTATTTCACCACATTTGTTTCTTTTAAAAGCTAGGGTTTTGTGAAAGTGAGTAAGGTAAATGATCATTTTATAACAAAAATTAATGTTAGATTAGCTACGTGGCCCGGCGTTGCACGGGCTGTAATGTAGTGAAGGCAGTTTGAGAAAATTACTCGCCTCCAAGGAGGCTCGCCTTTAAAGTAGCGAGGAAAGTTTCAACAAACTACTCGCCACCAAGGCGGCTCGCCTTTATAACACCAAGGAAAAGTTAAACAAACTACTCCCCGCTAAAGCGACTAGCTAAAAAGCTTTCCTGCATCAAAGAATCAATCGAATTATTTGCACATGCTTCCTCAAAAAGAAAGACAATCTCAAGTAGCGCATACTTAGCACTCTCCCTAAATAACATATAAAATTCCTCACCAAAAACAATAATTTCCAAACCGCTTTCTTCCTGTAAAATTAATTGCAAAAATTTTAAACGAAAAAGTTGTTTTAATGTTTGGATCGCAGCCAAAAAAAGTCCCTTCTAAAAACAGCGATTGCAATTTTATTTAAAAACACATTTTCAAAATGGTACCAGAGAAAAAATATGTCATTAATAATTCGAATAAAAATAATTGTTAGAACTTTGTTATAACACGTATTCAAAATGACAATGGAAAAAAATAACTCTTTCATTTTAAAAAGTTCAATTTAATTAACGTTTTAATTCAAAATGGCAACGGTAAGAAATAAATGTCTTGGAATTTTAAATAGTTCAATCATTTAATTAACGTTTATATTCAAAATGGCAACCATAAGAGATAAATGTCTTGGAATCTTTTTAAACAGTTCAATAATTTAATTAACGTTTTTATTCAAAATGGCAACGGTAAGAAATAATGTCTTAGAATTTTAAATAGTTCAATAATTTAATTAACGTTTTAAGTCAAAATGGCAATGGCAAGAAAAAAATATATTTGAATTTTAAATAGTTCAATAATTTAATTAACGTTTTAATTCAAAATGGCAACGGTAAGAAATAAAAGTCTTGGAATTTTAAATAGTTCAACCATTTACTTAACGCTTTAATTTAAAATGGCTACGGAAAGAAATAAAAGTTTTGGAATTTTAAATAGTTCAACAATTTAATTAACATTTTAATTCAAAATGGTAACGGTAAGAAATAAAAGTCTTGGAATTTTAAATAGTTCAACCATTTAATTAATGCTTTAATTTAAAATGGTTACGGAAAGAAATAAAAGTCTTGGAATATCAAATAGTTCAATAATTAAATTAACGTTTTAATTCAAAATGGCAACGGTAAGAAATAAAAGTCTTGGAATTTTAAATAGTTCAACCATTTAATTAACGCGTTAATTTAAAATGGCTAAGGAAAGAAATAAAGGTTTTGGAATTTTAAATAGTTCAATAATTTAATTAACCTTTTAATTCAAAATGGCAACGGTAAGAAATAAGTCTTGGAATTTTAAATAGTTCAACCATTTAATTAACGCTTTAATTTAAAATAGCTACGGAAAGAAATAAAAGTTTTAGAATTTTAAATAGTTCAACAATTTAATTAACGTTTTAATTCAAAATGGCAACGGTAAGAAATAAAAGTCTTGGAATTTTAAATAGTTTAACCATTTAATTACCGCTTTAATTTAAAATGGTTACGGAAAGAAATAAAAGTCTTATAATTTTAAATTGTTCAATAATTTAATTAACGTTTTAATTCAAAATGGCAACGGTAAGAGATAAAAGTCTTGGAATTTTAAATAGTTCAACCATTTAATTAACGCTTTAATTTAAAATGGCTACGGAAAGAAATAAAAGTTTTGGAATTTTAAATAGTTCAATGATTTAATTAACGTTTTAATTCAAAATGGTAACGGTAAGAAACAAAATCTTGGAATTTTAAATAGTTCAACCATTTAATTAACGCTTTAATTTAAAATAGGTACGGAAAGAAATAAAAGTCTTGGAATTTTAAATAATTCAATAATTTAATTAACGCTTTAATTTAAAATAGCAACGGAAAGAAATAAATGTCTTGGAATTTTAAAAGTGCAAAGAATTTAATTAACGTTTTAATTAATATCTCAGCTAATTATTGTCGTACAATGACGCGGTTGGTCTTATTGTCTTCCTTAGAAAATTTCGAATCGAATGGTATTAGGTTTGATTCTTTACGCTCAGCGGTTTTTGAGGAGTTCAAGCTTCAGACGGACAGACAGACAGACAGACGCGGACAGATTTTAATAGTAGTAATAATGTTTACAATAATTTTCCTTCTCATTGAGCTTTTTAATTGTAATTACATGAACCAGGGTTATTCTCTTTATAACTTTTTTGTTTTAAACATGTGCAAAATCATTCAATGAAAAAAAATGTTCAAAGTTTTGTATCTGTAACTCTAAAGTAACAGATGCAATAGAACAAAATTTAGTGTTACAGCTTTGTGTCAAGAATCGAGATAGTGCTAGGAATGTCAGACTTAGGCTTCTTTTCCCTTTCCAGGAGCATAAAATCAAAAATCAATGGAAACCAAAAATTTGTTTAAACAGTATTCCTTAAGAAAAAATTCTTTCCATAAAAAGTAGAATAAAACAAGAAATTACAGTTATGCATACCTCTCAAATACTGCTTCTGTTCTACCACCACTTTAAACTGTTATACAAAAAGAAAAAACCTACCAAACTCACTAGGTTCGGCTGCAAGATATGCCAAAATCTTACAGAAAAAAACAGAACCTTTCTTAAAACTACGCGTGCTAAAAGATAGAGTTGTATGAATGAAAATATTCTTGTTATTATTTATTACTAAACACTTGTATACAATAGCACGTTCAACAGCAGGATTCGAATGAGTGTCCTCTACACTTGATTTTATGCAGAGTAAAATCAATAATCCTTTAAATCTCATTAAACAAGCTTTAAAACAATTGTTATTTAACCTGTTAACCGGGGAATTAGCTATTGCTCAACTCGTTTCACAATGGGGACTTTTTTTCGCAGCCATAAGTAATATCACACCTCAAATAATAAATCACACCTCAGTAAGTAATATCATACCTCAAATAATAAATCACACCTCAGTAAGTAATATCACACCTCAAATAGTAACCAAAAAGTACTTAAGTCATAAATTTATTGCTAATAAAAATATATTAAACACTGAAATTCACAATAAGAATATTCAAATCAGAAAGTTATTAATAACATGTAAGATACTGAAATGTAGACTAAAATGAATCCAAATTGTGGCAGCTCGAAGTATAGATCATGCAGCGCCCGTTTTCCCGTTAATAGCTCTCAAGTTACAGATTACAAGAACATGAAAATTCATGACGCATCGACAATATGATGGCATATATAAATTATACCACTCTAAGATTTAATAGATAAGAACAATGTAGAACGTGATGCGTTCAATATATTACGATTAATTTCCATGACAAAAAATTTCGTCATGCCCATTGCTGTAGGCTTTTATGTATGACGAAATATTTCGTCATGCCCATTACTGTAGGCTTTTATGTATGACGAAATATTTCGTCATACCCGGTTAACAGGTTAAAATGTATTTCTGTTTAGATTTAATAAAATTATGAAAAACAAAACACAATAGAGATGTAAAATTTCCTGAAACTTTGAAGCTGTGGGAGCTTTTTTCTCCAGAAGATATAGTTAATTTTTTTCTATTATATGAAGTTAGCTACTTCATTTATATGGGGGAGAAGGGGTACATTTGACAAGAGCACTATGGTAAATTTCTCAAGAAAATTTGAAGCAATTAGCAGTAAAAATGTTAGGGTTCTGTCAAATAGTTTTGAAACCAAAGTAATTTATGCTGGATTTGTTAGAATGCTAATTAATACACGTGAAAATAAAGTTTATGAAAGTAAATAGCTTAGTTGCAGAAAATAATTATTTATTAATCAAACTTGTCCAAACAAATTTCTACTTGGCTTATGTTTAACAAATTTTTTAGCTGTGGGGTACATTTTGACGCAACAAATTGTACAATTCCTAATTTTCAGAGGTTTGAATTCAACTCTTCCTCGGAAACACACCCACAATAGTCAAACAGTCTACAATGGCAGAATTACTAGAATCTGCGCCGATTTTAACCTCACTTAATTGCAATATTTAAGTCTATTAGTTCACACTAATTAGTTATTCTCTAACAGCAGCCAATCATTTTCAAAAGCAATTAAAACAAATTAATTTATAGTTTAAAATCTCTTACCTGAATTGTGTACTTGCACTGAGCCAGAGTGTTCCATAATTTGATGGTTTTGTCCCGGGAACCAGAGACTATTTGTCGATTATCAGCAGAGAAAGCTACACTTAGGACATCTTTAGTGTGATCTTCAAATCTTCTAGTTGTTTTACCACTAAAAAGTAATAAAGTAAGAAGTTTATATTAAATATCAGAAAATTAATAGCAAGGCATAAAAGTAGAAATAACTATTTCAAAGATTTATAAACTTAAGCTGTCAATTTTGCTAGTTAAACTTCTAGATTAAATTAAACCTTAAGCCAAGTATCATTGTGGGCATGATACAATTATACAACTGAGCTTTCGCTTATAACAAGCTCTTATTCAGTGGTCGGAAGTAGCGCACTACAAGTAGCGAAACTACTGTAGTAACTACATTTTCCAGTAGTTTGTAGTGTAGCGCGCTACTTTTTAAAAAAAGTAGAGTAGTGGGTCACGCGATGCAAAAAAAAAAAATAGTAGTTTGTAGCGATTTCTGAAAACTACTTTTAAATTAAAAAAAATAATAAATAAATGAAAGAAATAAAAAATAAGAAAGAGAGAACAAAGAAAAAAACAAGGTTTAATTGACTCTGACTGGTGAAAATTTTGCATTAGTACAGCAGCAAACGCAATGAGAAATAAGAACCATAAAAATATGAGCTGATCTTCGATACATCATTGTCATTTTGACGAAATACATTCAATCTGTCTGATGTCAATGGTTTATTTGGCATCATAATTTTTATATTCCTTCAAATAATTTTCATGTTTCTAAATATTTCCTGGCAATAAACTAAAAAAATATTTCAACTTTCAACTTTTGACTCCTTTCTTATGGCGAATATTTGTAAAAATTGTTAAAAAAAAATCTAAAAAGGACAAATTTTAGCAAAAAAAAAAAAAAAAAAAAAATTCAACAAGAAGGCAAAGTAACAAATAAATTCAAAGACAATTCCTAGTTTTATTCCATATCCCAATGAGCTAATTTATTAATGTAAACTACATTTCAAATTTTTTTGGTCAATCCTCAAATGGTGTATGCTTTTTATTTATTTATTTTTTTAAGTAGCAAAAGCGACTACAATTCAAAAGTAGTTTGTAGTCGCTACATTAAAAAAAAGTAGTTGTAGTTAACTACATTTAAAAAAAGTAGTTGTAGTTAACTACATTTATAACAAAGTAGTTGTAGTTCGCTACAAAAGAAATGTAGTTTTTCCAACCACTGCTCTTATTAAAGAACCTGGATTCAGCAAAATATCAGAGAGACTACGTTGCTAGAGTTTACTGGAGTATAACTTAGTGAAATGAGCAATTCTTTCTCAAAGCAGCAATATATTATTGTGGTTGATAAGATTTCTACTAACTTGCCTTAAATTTTGAGAACAAGTGATGATAGCCCCCAACACCCATCTTTAATTAGTGGAGCAGAGAAAGATTAGAAAATTATAATTTTTACTTTGCTTTGATTGACACAGCTCAACTTTTCAGGCCGTGCCCCCCCCCCCCCCCCATATTGAAAAAATGCTAGATCTCTTCCATTTATGGTAGATACAAGTAGTACTTCAGGAAAAGCGAAGTTAGACAAGTTCATTCAGTTGAAATCCAAGTAATTTTGAACACGTTAACATAAATACACAAAACATTTTTCCAAACCTATGAAATCCTAGAAGTACAAAACAAAACTTTAATAATTAAGGATAATTAAGGATAAGCACATGAGGTTGTTTTGCCCATCATTTTCATAAAGTTAATGACAGGACTGACACTTATTAAGCATTCACATTTGAGCACAAAATTGAGTCGTTTATGATGTTTATGTTTAAGTTTTGTACGTATTAACGTTTCCCACGAAATTCTTCTACAACCCTTTCGTTAGCACACAAGGTTGAAAACTGCTAGTTTAAAACATTGCTAGCTCCTACTTACTATGGGCATAGAAATAAATTCAAGTCTTTTGATATGTATTAATAGAAATATAAAAAATGTATGACAATGCAAAACGTTTGGATGTGCATTTAAACATGGAGAGAATTTGCGGGGTTTAAACGAACAACTTACTATGTTAAATCCCATAGTCTGAGAGTCTTGTCCCAAGAGCATGATAAAGCATATTGTCCATCTGATGACATGACAACATCTGTCACAAAATGTCCATGACCACGAAGTCTCTTTTGTGGTGTTCCATAATTCGTGTCATCACGCGTTAGTTTCCACATGATCAATGTCTTGTCTGAAAACAAATCAGTCATTATTTATTACGAATTTTGATGAATTTTGGGAATGCATTACAGAACGCTCACAGCTGTTTACATTAGCAGAAGATACTTTAATTTAAATAGCAATCAAAAAGAATTATTTTCGGAACATAATAAATTGATCATAATTACACAGCAATGAAGTCATGTAAACAAGTTAGCATAGCAATATCACTCTACATTCATACGGCTGATGAATGCGGAAGAACAAAATACCGACAATGAAATATTTGAAAAAACTGCGCTTTTCTTCAGTTTTTTCTCAGCAATTAACAAATTCTAATCGCACAATAAACAACACATTCAATAAGGAAAATCTATATTCTTACCTCTGGAAGATGACAAGATCATATCTGGAAATTTTGGGTTTGTCGCGATTTGAGTTACCCAATTATTGTGGCCTAACAAAGAGCCTTTTAAGCAAAGCTGTTCCGTCATGTTGATATATAAATTTTATTCACAAAATTTAAAGATGAATTCAGATTTTAATTCAATACACCCTGAACATAAACTTAATACATGTCTGGAAGGTTGTTGCCAATTAGAACGTTCAGAACTAACAAAAGTTTCATGGAAGTACGCTAAATATGGAGGGGCCTTTTTTTACTTCATTGAGCGCGGATATTTTGATTCAACGTGCAGCAGTAGTAGTGCTATGAAAACTCGTTTTATTTAATAATCACAGAACTTAAAATGCATGATGAGCATGCGTTCGGTTTATATATTGGCTTAAAATTACTTGAAAATTCTGAGAAATGGAATGTAAAAATAAAAAAAAAATGACTTTTCACCTATTTTCGTATGAGGAGCTAAGAGGCAGCTCCTCAAATCAGAAAAACAAGCTTATTAAGGGAATATTTCGCATTAAATGAGTTCTTTATCATTCTGTTATACCATTTCTAAGTAAAAATTTTCAAACTTAGGCCGGAATTCAAGTGAAACACGGACGATCGCAACTCACCAATGCAACCGCAAATTCCCAAATTTGGATTCAAGTGAAACGTTACAATCGCTACGAGATGCTATTCTATCGTAATTCGATTTCCAGTAGCGATTGCAATTACGATCGCCTCGAAGCGACTGCAATGGTGTTTCACTTGAACTCGGCCCTAAAATCACGGACACAATTTCCAAAACATTTTTCGCCCCCCCCCCTTCCCCCAGCTTTTTTTTCGTCTGCTGGTCTACAAGAGTTATTTTTTACTCTTCTAAAGAGGGTAATTTACTGAAATATTGACTGATTTATTTAGTATTTTTACTTTAATTTAAATTACATCCTCTACTTTTAAATAAAGATTGCAAGTTGTAATAATCACCCACTTTCGTCGCGCAAGTGTCGCAAAGGATGTCATCTACTGACGATCGAAGGACACCAGCACCAGCTGACACTTGGGAGACGGATTGCGACCATTATTAGCGAACGACGAGGAGACGTCGCAGAATATGTCCTTACTAGCGGTACCCGCACGGCTTTGCCCGTGATATAAACTTAAAAATTCATTTGTAAAAAATTGATATAGCAAAAAAAAACTCTATTTTAGTTATAATTCAACTATAATTCTTTCAAAGAATGATATAAAAATTTGGCATGGACCCCACACTACTTCCTTTTACGTGTAAATTTCTTAGTAGATGCCTTAAATGCTAAAATAGTGCTTGGAGTGAGCAAGATAACAATTCAAACATTTACATCCCTAGTTTGCCACAAGACAATGCCAAAAAAAAAAAGGTTTTACAATGATTAATCTCCTAAATATCGCCGATTTTAACATCATTCAGTGGATTTTTCGCAAAATATCGCCAATAGCGCCAAATTGAACCAATATAAAAAAATAAATTTTTTCGCCACATTTGCCGCCAACTTGGCGATATGTCGCCAAATTGGCGTCAAACACTTGGCGACTAAAAGCTTGGCTATATTTCGCCAAGTGGTCGCGCCAATTCATATCACTTTTGTCTACATTCAAATTAACACTGATTTACCCCATAAAAGGGGTAAAACACCCTTGGGGGAATTCGAATGCAACCCCAAGGGGAGGTGCACAAAAATAAGCCAAAAGAGAAAATAAGAACAATTTTGCTGCTCACAGAAATCTTACCAAAGTTTAAAAGAAGAAGAAAGTTTTCTTTCCTAACTTCAAAAACAAAATAATAGAAATTTCGTGCATTATTCTTCACCATGATAATAAAAACAATAAACATCGACAAACATCAACCAGCAAATGATAAATTAAAAGACAAACTCATTCACTCAAGCTTACTGCAATTTATATTGAAATAAAAAAAAGGAAATAAAATATGTTTTGCCAGACGATAAATTTAGAATGGTTTACTATCATGTTGTTTCTTTTTTGACCTTATTTGGTTAAACAATGTTTCCTTCTTCTACACAACTCGTCAGATCGCCAAAATATCTCTAAACTCACAAAAATGGTACGCGTCAGTTTCTTCCTTCTCTGCACTTTTTAAAGAAAGAACTCGATTTCTCATTTGATTGACAGGTGTCATCTTATCACGATTTTATTATATTTCATTTGACTAATTTTAATAAGGTTTGGCTTGGAGTTTGGATTGCTACAAAAACAAATACATTTTTAAAATTATTAATGGAAAAAGAACGAAACAAATAAACGAAATAAAAACGTAACCATGGTAACAACATTAAAAGTTGATTTCCGTTGATAAAATAATTCATTTCATTAACCATTTTAGAATCGTTTGGCTTGCTTTACTGAAGATAAGCCTTGAATTCCGGGATTCTAAAAACAATTGTTACAGCTCTCCTGATGATCGTAGAAACTTCGAAAAAACTTCATTTTGTGCAGAAAATTTCAAGCTTTCGAATGACATAAGACTTGAAAATGTGTATGAAATATTTCTTCCCTATTTTATCGAATTTTCGCTAAGAATTCGAATAGAAAAAGAACGAAATGGAATTTTCGAAAAATCGCTTCGAGGTGCAAAACTACATGCTACAAACTAATTTTGTGCCAAGTGGCATGAAAATCGACCAAACGGTTTTGGCGCTACGCGCGTAACAGACAGACGGACAGAAAGAAAGAAAGAAAGACAGATCCACCTTCAGCTTTATTATTAGTAGAGAAGATAGAGAAGAGAAGAGAAGATAGGAGATAGAGAAAGAGGAGTTAAAGCGACGGTCTCAAAGCCTCGCATGGTCGTCTCACAAACGACCCTACGACGACGTTCAAAGTGCTTTATAAGCAGTGTAGAATAAGCTGTATTTGGCTATTTTCCAAATTAATTTACTTAGCCTTTTCCTGTTTTTTCATTTAGTTCACTTCATTATTAAAAAATTTCAGTAGTAAAGAAATTTGTTTCGTTTTTTTTTCTTTCTGTGTAATCAGAATCACCACCTAAATATTATTTAACGAAATGAAGCAAACTAAATAAAAAATATAAATTAAATCAAAATAAAATAGCCAAATAAAGCAGGTTTTGTTTTGAAAATTCATTGTTGCTATTAAGCACATTTGGAACATTTTTATAAAATCCATTTCTGTGTCTCACATAGTTAAATATGTATTATAATACGCAAATATACATATTTGTTAATATTTTCGCTACTAATTTTAAATATCTTTTTACTCAAGTGTCTACTAATGATTATTCTTCTCCCTTTTTGTTTTCTATTTTTGTAATTATAACTATTATGTAAGTTTAAATATAAAATTTTTAGTTAGGTGTAGTAAGCAATTAATCCCCGATAGTGCTTTTCCAGTATGATTTCCGTTCTTATTCCCTTTCCCCTCCCTCATCCTATCAAAGTAACTTTTCCTTAAACTTCCATTGATACCCTTCATCTCGTTAAGCTAGAAATGGCAGGTACGGAAGGCTGGTTAAAATAAATAAATAGGTGTAGTAAAACTTTTAAAAGATAGCCACTTATTCAAACATATTCGGAGTTTTTCAGTTTTTCATATAGAAGGAACAACTCAGTCAGAATTTTCTATATTGCAAGTGGTTTGGAAAAATATTAAGGGGTTACAGTACCTTTCTAACAAATTTCTTTAATTTAAGTGAAAAAGTTAATTCTTTGAAATATTTGTTTCTGCACTTGTTTAAAAATCAATAATTTATTTTCAAACATTAAAAATTTTGAAAACTTTTTTTGAAAATTTGAAAAATGTAAGAAAATTTTCATTTTTTAAAAACCCCCAAGGCTTTTTTGTTTCTGCACTAATTTCAAAATTTCTTTTTGCGAAATGATCACAAGGATTACCTCAACAAATCTGTGCATTCATTTTCTTATATTTTGATTAGAAAATATTTTGTGACCTTTTATATAAAAAATTCTTAGAAAATTTTGTGCTTCGAGGTTTAACAAACTCTAAAAATTTTTGTAATTTATAAAACGCTTATTCAATGCACAGTTTTGTTAAATATATTATGAGTGCAAAAAATATTGCTTTACAGTTATATCTTTAATAGAAAAAATTCCTTAACATTTCCAGTAACACAGAAACACTAAAAACTGATCACCGAGAAAAAGCACTTTAAAGTTTGGCTTTTCCATTAGAACACATAGCAAGCATGCCCTAAAGTCACTCATAACTTTTTAAATAACTAAGCTAGAACAATGCTATTTTTTTCTGAGTGTTTTAAATAACTTTTACTTTTGAAATAAGTAATAAAATTTTTTTTGGTCTTTTGGTCATTTTTGAAGTACTGTAACCCCTTAATCTTATTACTAATACAATTTCAAATTGCCTGAACTAAATATGAAAAAAAAAAAAAAAAAAATCTTTTTTTGATTACCGTATTTTCCTGTATATAATCCGCGGATTATGTGTTAAAAAAGTTCAAAATTTTGAGGTGCGTATTATACGCTGCTGCGGATAATCTGATAAAAAAAATTTCAGCTGAAAAGTTTTAATTGAAGTTTTGAAAGTACGTTTTATTTTATCAAATAATAAACAGATGGCGCTGAAAGCATTATGAAAAGCTCAACGCTCAATCCTCCTGGTCAACACCCTGCTCCTTGCATGTCATCCCCCCCCCCCTGCTCTTAGCGCCGAACTAAGCAGGCGACTCTCATCGCGTTATCGTCCAATTACAGAGAGGCGCAAATAATACGTCACTCGCTCCGCTGAAAATGACGAAATAAACCGAGAAGCGAAAGTAATAGTTCTTAGCGCGGTGTCCGAATCTCGCGTGTAATTAGAACCTCCGCTTCAGAAATCAGATTAGTTTGTGACAATCACGCATTTTTAAGCTTGTTTCTTTAACCATAATCTCCTTAAGTTGTAAAAATAATTTCACTTTTAGGAGCGTCGCTTCGTAGAGCGGAGAAATACATTCATTTGAATCAAAAGCGTTGCCCACAAACAGGTTTCTCATCCGTTCTCCGTGACGTCACGATCAAAGAACTTTGAATCATTTTAGTATTCTATTATAGATCGCTTTAAAATCTAAAAAGTTTAATCCTTTATGCAAATAAGAAAAAAAGCTATAACTATGTTTAGACATGGCGAATCTAATTACGAACGCCAAGAAGGCAGCCAGCTACGTTCTAGGTTCCTTTGCAGTCGCAAACCGCCGGGAGCGAAACAAAAGGCGCCAATGAAACGTCGTCCACTGAGGGACCCATCGATGACGTATGTGACACACCTCCGATAAGAAATGCGTTCGGCTGCTAAAAAATGTGCGTTAATTAAGCGAAACATTAAAAAAAAAAAGGTGCGGACTATACGGCGCTGCGGATTATACGATGCTTATTTTTTTTGGGAGGGAAAATAGGGCGCTGCGGATAATACGCCGCTGCGGATTATATACAGGAAAATACGGTACAAATATAGCAGCCCCCTAATATAGCTCTGGGTTAGTGATAAAAATTGTATGATTTAAAATCAAATAGCCTTTTGCCAGGTGGGTCGACAAAGCTTGCGTGAAGTTGAGAAGACTAATACACATGGACCAGAGGAGAGCAGTTCAAAAAGAGCATCAAATGTTAACTTTTCCTCTTCGTCTCCCAGTGTGGTTGTATGTTAAACAAATATATGTTGGGAGGGTGGGGGGCATTGTTTATCGGTTAGATCAGTGGCGTAACTACTCGTTGGTTTCAGGGGGGGTTATATTCTAAATCGTCACGAGGGTAAAAAAACGGCGGGGGGGGGGTGGCAACTCCTTTTTACCCAAACTTTGCATGTATGTATGTGTGTATATATATATAATACGCACTTGAAAATGCGTTCTTCCGAAGTTCGAAAAACTGGACAGCTTTTTAAAGAGTAAAGAAATATTACTGTAGAAAACTGGAAGGGAGGGTCCCGGAAATTTTCATAAATTGTACCTCTAAAAATTCCATTCTAGACTATTTTGGTGATAAAGCAGTAAGTAACCGCCCGTAAGCAAGGGCTAAGGCAGAAACATGCAATACATCGCCAACTCGACCATTTCGATCCATGGACAGCTGTTTCGAGCTTATTCTGCTCTCATCAGCATGAAATACGAAAGTAGTCGAGTTGGAGGTTGTTTTTTTTGGCTCTCTTTGCTATATAAGAGGATTTTTGCCTCCAACTCGACTACTTTCGTATTCCATGCTGATGAGAGCAGAATAAGCTCGAAACAGCTGTCAATGGATCGAAAAGGTCGAGTTGGCGGTGTATTGCATATCTTGGTGATGTTCG
>JAXGGA010011769.1:0-41161 GCA_038373865.1 Uloborus plumipes | reverse complement strand
ATATTTAGGTCGTAACAAGTATTATTTAAACATTTTTGAAAATTTTGAAAATAATTTTTTTTAAATATAATCCAAAAACAATTTATTGCTCTAAAACTATTAAATTATCTCTGGTATTTGTTTTTGTTAATTTCAGACTTATTAATATTTTTATTTAAACATTTAAAAGGCAAGTATAATAAGTATTGATATTTTCCAATATTAGTGTTTGCTGATCCAAAATATGAATAAATAAAATAAAATAAATAAATTAAAATAAACAAACTTGCATTTTTGTCTAAATATTTAAGATCTCAAGAAAAGTAAATTTTTAATTGTTGCCGAAATGGATCCGATTACTCAAGCTTGAGGAATGAAGAAAAGTGTTTTTCATTTCAATACTGAGCTTTATTAAAAATGAAATAATATTCATCATGTCTTTTTTTATTGTATGGAAAAAATCAGCACAACATTTTTCGCCGAGCAATAAAATAAACATTTTTTTCCTACATAATAATGTATATATGCATTATAATCAACAGTTTTGTAAGAAGTTTTTAAAGAAAATATTGGACAAATAGTAATGAAAAAAATAAACCTAACAGTTCCCTGAATAGTTTTTGTTCCATTTATTCGATAAACTGCAGAAGAAAAACTAAACTTATGCTTTTGCTTTAAAAAAACTCATGGCTATTGTAAGTCTTTTAGCTTTCACAAATCTTTTCATCTTTAAGCCATTTATCAAAATATTTGACCTTATGTCTCTCTCGTATGGTATCCAAGCAATCTTTAGTAATTTTAAAATTAATAAATGTTATGTTCTATCGATATTTATACGACTGACATTCTTACAACTTAGTTTTTGGGCACAAAAATAATTAGTACATTTTTTAATACATCTTATTCATATTTTTCAAGCAGTTGACATTTTGGTATACATTTTTAAATTATTAATTCGGTATATGATAAAATTGTTTAATTCGGAATAACTGTTTTTTCCATGAACTAATGACATTGTTAGAAAAAAAACTAGTAAATTTAAGCAACTGTAAATTTCTGAGTGTTGGTATTTGGATTATATTAGTTTGAAAGCTGAAAATAAAAACGTTAGGTATGAATTTGAATTTTGAAAGAACCGGGAAAAGGCTTGTTGACACTTGATTCCTAATACTATGGGGTTACTTCCGAAAAAACAAATATGAAAACAATTGTTTGAATTTCATAAATCAATTATGTGCACTGCTAATAAATAATACTATTTATCTAGCACCGGAGCGAGTCTATATGAGCTTTTTTGAAGCATTCTTTGCACCAAACCCCCTGATTCACCCCTGTTCATTTGAAGATGACCTTGTGCAATGAACACACTTAGCAACATTTTCATATTCATTTTCACTTCTTAATTTCTCATTTTCGGAAAAAATCTTGTTTTCCCCCTTTATTGCTTATGTTACTTCATATTGTGTTCTACTTCATATTACACTGTCTTCCAACATGACTTTCATTGGCAACTATATGCATAAAATCTAATTGAAATTGAACGAATACTGAAAAGTATGTTAACACAAATACTAAGAACATAACTTAAGAAGTTATAAGTTTTAGCGCATAACAACAGTGCAATTTTATTACTGCAGCACCGTAAAAAAAAAAAAAAAAAAAAAAAAAAAAAAAAAAAAAAAAAAAAAAAAACCACCTATAAACTTTACAACTGCAGCTCGCACTAGTTTCTGATCACAACACAGAACATCAACTCTTGTTCACATGTATGTGTCTGAGAAATACATCAGTGCACCATACCGTCAGACAGAAGTACCGTCATACATATATCGTGGGTAATTTTACCCCAACCGATGAATTTCAGGTTCGAAAAATATGCTAATGTGAAAAGCATTTAAAATCTTATGTATTTATTGGTACAGGTTCCTGAGCACATAGTTAATTCCAGACAAAAAAAAAGTAGCTCTAAAGCATCAACGAAAGAAGAAATACAATAACTTTAAAACTTTTAGACGCATATTGTAAGATTCGTGGTTTAACAATATATTTCTTGTTATTATAAAATAATAAAATTCTTGCAAAAGTATTCATTGAGATGTACTGTTGTCCACTGTAGCAATTGTATAGTTTATATTAGGCATGTTTTGACTTAAACTGTTCAGTACAATTTGTCAAGTCACGCCGAACCAAGTGGATAGGGCAAAGTGAAATAGTTGTTTTTGTTTATTTATTCGATTTAGTATTAATCTACTTAAGTATTTCTTCATTAAGTAATACATTAACATTGTTACTTATTTATTCACTCATTTATTCCTTTATTCGATTATTTTTATTCATTCTATATTTTATTAACTAGCTGCGTGGTCCGGCGTTGAATAATACGATACATCATTTTCAACTATAAGAACAAAAACAAGCATTGCAGAAATAAAGAACACAAAGCACAATAGAAAAATCCTACGAAACAAATTATATACCTGAGTATCAAATAAACACGAATTCAAAATTCAGTTTGCTGAAGACAACTATTTCGTAAAGAGCCGAGCACATAGGCCTTCAAGTCGGCGCCATTGTTTGCCAGCACCCTCTACACATAGTTGCCAAAACACTACTTTTTATGAACACCATCTCTCGAGAAGAGTGGAAACTAATCCGCTCGTGCTTTTCGACCATTATTATTTTAAAACTATTATAATAAATGCTTACATCAATCGTAATTGACATTCAACACATATTTAACACAAAAAGAATTTTTCAATTCAAACCAGTAGTTCCTAAGATTAGCGCGTTCAAACAAAGGACAAACTCTTATATATTATTATATTACATGGTAGTATTATATTGTAGTATGGTATTATTACATGCTTTATGTTATTATTACATTATATTACATTATATAATGTATGTTATATTATAAGTATAGATTTTTTTTCTGATACATTAATCAACTTATTAATTCATTTAGTTATTTATCTGTTTATGCTTTTATTATTAGCTCAATTATTCCTTTTATAATTTTAAATCATCAACTAGAAAATTTTTTATAAACAAAATATTTTATTTTTCACTTTGCCCCGGTTTTTTGAGGTAAACATTTTTGACTTTTTTTTTTTTTTTTTTTTGAGGGACAAAATAGTTACCAAAACGGAAGAATAATATTTAAACGTAAGTTGTATTGCCAAATACATTATTTATTCTTTATGTACAGTAAGTTTCAGAAAAAAATCCTGATTTGTTAATTTTGAAACAGGTAAGTAATCTTAATTTTGCAACACATATTCTCTGACATGTTGCTTTAATAGAATTTCGTGTCTAGCAAAACTAGTTTCAAATAAATATTTTTTTGATAGTTTTGAAGATCAAATGTAGAACTTGTTTAAAAACTTTTGTTCAAACAAACTTATCCATAAAACTCCTAGAGGAAATTTTTGTGCAGGTCTTATAAAATACGCACATATCTTACATAATACACTAATACCTGCTTAAAAGTTAAAAGTACTTTCGGTTCAAAAATAGCTCATTTTTGTTATACACTTTTAAACTCTAAAACCTCATCTAGGAAGAAAGAAAAAGGCAAATTTCTTAATTTATTACAAACTTATTTTGTCCCAAGCAGCTGCAAAAAGTGAAGCCATCTTCTAATTTTCGGCTTCAGTAACTTTTTAAACACTTCCGAAAATATTTTTTAAATTCTTCGTAATTAAAAGCTTTCTTGCTTGAACTTATGAAAAAATAAATTCCACAGGATTTTGTTTTTCATTCCATTACCTTCTTTTATAGAAAATATAAAATTTACAACTGATATCAGTATCAATTGTGCGATGATTTTCTAAGTTTTGAGAAGTCATTCTACGTAAAATTCTTCATACGAGGTGACCCTTCTATACAAACTTTATACTGTTGCTTTTATAGTTATTCCCCTAAAACGTGCTAAAATATCACTTATACGATGCAATGAACTTTTGAACCTAAATAAAAGTTTTCAAAATTATTTTTTTCAATTTTATGTAATCTATTTTTAATAGTTTTAGGTATATAAAAATTAAATATTATTCAGTGTTACCGTTAAGAAAAAAAATATTTGCAAAGCAACTGCAAGCAATTAGTATTAGGCAATAAATCAATTACCGCAATGTGCTTACAAATACCAATTTAAAAAGAATTGATATTTCCCTCATAAGAAAAAAAAAAGTCTGCATAAGTTTTTACAAATTTCCATATTTTTCGTTGTGAAGTCAGTTGCATCCAATTCCAACTTACTGTTATGCTACCTCTAATTAATCCTAGTACATGCATATTGGTTATTGTTTAAGTAATAACTTATTGTAGCAAGTAATGATTTTTATTATTGCTATTTAACAATACTAATGGTACGGACATAAAGTTCTTACCTATAGTATTTTTCTTTTTCAAACCGTTTTTTTTACTCTTGAAAAATTTCATACTCTTTGCTTTAATTGTGTTTTAAATATTTTTGAATGCTTAGAATTTAATTATGACAGTCAATTAACTCTCTACAGTAGGAGAATACGCATACAGTTGGTAGATTTTTAAGTTAAATCAAAGATTTTAATTTTCAAGCACAAATGTGCTCGAATAGTGAGTCATATGAGGAAGCATCTGATTTATGATAATTTGTCTTACCTTCAACTGAGAAGTTTTTTTTGTAGATGTGTGTACGTGTGCGCGGGTGTGCTCAAAAGTGAATTCCTATTTTCAAATATCTGAATTTTTTTAGGTTTTTTTTTGGAACTATCCTCATTATTCTAACGGGAAATTTTACAGTATTATTTTTCTTTCTTTTAAACATGATTTTCAAATATATGTGTCACTTGATCTAACTTATATTTTCTCGGTAGACCATGCTAAGCCGTGCAACACAGCTAGTATAAATATATAACACAGCAGCGTAATGGTTTTGCGCCTCATCTATTTTGGTATCAAAGTAAAACATTTGAACGAAAATTAATCTTTGTCCAATCTATACAGAATAGCACAACACTTCTAATTTTACTCAAAATGCCATAATCCACTGCGTGCTTTAAATCGTAGGAAGGGTATTAGAGTTAGGAGCGAAGGACATATTAAATCGAGAAGCCAATGAGATATTAAATCGAGAACTCAACCACAGACGAATGCGTGAAAGCATACCTTTCGTCAATTTTCGAAGATCCTATCTTCAAGTGGAATTGTGATCTCAATTCCTAACGATCTCATATAAATTCCATAATATCTTTGGGTTCTATAAATTGACACAAAATAGTAAATCATATGACATATGTGACGCTTTATTAATTGACTAAAAGTAAGGCATTTCCTAAAAATGCTTTTAAAAAAGTTGTAATTTTCAAAAAAGTCAGATTTTTATTAGATTTAACGTGTTCAGAATAGTAAGTAATGAACGAAAATACATTACGTAACAAAACGTTACACTTCTTTTTGAAACAATAACATATATAATAAATACAGCTGCCAAAATACAGCAGAATGAAGTGTTTTTTTATTTTAATTTATAGATTTAATTCCTTTGTTTTTTTTTTTTTTTTCAAAAATACAAGATCCTTAAGGTCTTTAACTGCACCTGAACTCTCATTGACTATATAAAATAATCTACTACTAAATAAAAAATAAAAATTTTAGGCCAATTTTCTAAAAGCGGAACCATATATTATAATGCAAATGAATGCTTCAATTAAGCATTCGGAAATTCCAGAGTAGAGCTAAATATATATCAATAAATTAAATTTGGTCTTTATTACAACATTGTATACTTAGCATCAATGCAATGATTCGATGACGAAAAGAAAAAAATAAATGAAAGAAACAATGTGTACATATATTTGTTTATAGTTTGCACTGCAATGTTGTCTCTGTTGATGAGGAACGATATTCAATTAAAAATAAGTATACTTGCTTTTATCGAAGAAAGAAAGAGAAAAGTCAAAATTTGCATAATAAACGAATAGTTATCAGATAAACTTTTATAACAACAATAAATTCGAAATTTAAAGAAGAAATTACTTTTCTCCTTAAGCAAGCAATAAGGAATATTGATTTACTACATTAAATAAAGAAATTATTAAAATATTTCTTATTCTATAATATCAAGAATGTAATCAATTTTTACTTTAAGCTGTAATTTTAGCTTTAAGCTTTAACCTTTTACTATATTAGCACACGATAAATATTGCTTTTAAAACATTTATTTGCCGATTGCTTTCCAAATTTAAAAGCATTTATAAAAGTACAGAATGATTAGCTTTTCGCACGAAAATAGCAAACTAATTTCAGCCATATACTCTAAAGTTGAAATAATGAAATGAAATTAGATTTCTTCCCGTAACAATGCAAGGTACAATCTCTGAAAAAAATTTCAATATAGTAGTTTCCTTCAAATATGAATGCTTCTTCTTTTCAAATGGAACAGAAAATAAGGTGCATAATGAATTCGCTGTAATAGCAGTGTTTGAAATTATTTTGCAAAAGCATCCTGTGTTTATAATTAATAATTATGCAACTAGAGATATATTCTGGCATGAAAGTGTAATCCCTATGCAAACAGGATGGTTAGAAGAATCTCTCTCTCTCTGTTCCTCTACCTGGTCTCTAAAAAAGTCAGATGAAAGATAGGTGACTGAACCCATCAGGACAATCAATGCTTTTTTGTCTCTTGACGTATTAGACTCTGAGTATGTGTGTCTTCTATTCAACTGTGTGAATTGCACAGCATCATCCAGTAACGCTATCCACTGAGCACCCCTCCCCCCTTTTTTGCTGACAATACATTCTTTTGTATACTTGTGGTTATTTTATCTCATTGCTTTTTCGCTACTAAAATTTTAATTTGAACACCTTAATGAACGCTTATCTATTACTTGTAGTGGAATTAAGTGGAATACTAAATGATTCATTTAGTTGTGTTTTGAAGGGTTCAGTCGTCGTTTCTCATGTCTTGTCTAAACCAATGTTCTACACTCGGAATCGATAGGGATATTTTAATCAACACTTAGCTAAGCATAAAGGTCGTATTTGCAGCTGAGCTCATATGATAAACCACTTTTTAAGTTTTACGCCTCCACATATTTGATTCAAATTCCACTTTTTTTCAAATAAATAAATAAATAAAAAAAAAATACTTCCAAATCCTAAATTAAATAAGACATGGTATGAAAGTAAAATATTCTATACGGAACCACTTTGTGACAAAAACTTAGTTTTGATAAAAAAAAAAAAAAAAAAGCAGATACGACGTTTGGGCAGAGCAGTATAGATTAAAGTATAAAATTTTATGGTTTCAGATGAAGACCTAATAAGAAGTTAGACGTACGTTTTGAACTGATTGCACCAATAGAGGTGAGGTAGATAATCGATGTAATCAGCTTTTTAGTCATTAAAGAAGAAAATTTTTGACAGCTCTGTAAAACATAGTTTATATAAGACAGGGAAAAGCGAAGGGATGAAAGAAGATTTTTTCAAGTTTTCACTACAAAGGCAGGAGTTCAAATACTAAAGCCTTTTATTTATTTTTTTTCTAAATTACTTTGCATAGTCTCACCTGCCAGTGGGAGTGTAGGCGAATGTGGGGCAAAGTGAAATCGTTAAGATAACATGTCTGTTTCAACATGAGCAAATTGGAAATTTGTTCTGAAAATTAATGTACATAAAGAAGGAATAATGAATTTTGTGGTACAACTATCGTTGAAATAGTATTTTTCATGTTTGGCAGTTATTTTGCACCTTAAAAACATGGCGGAAATTTTTCACATCAAAAAACCATAGGGTAAAGGGAAAAATATAATATTTTTGTTATGAAACATTTTCTATTTGATAAGTTACAGTAATTTTCATCAAATAAATGCATAAATAACCGAAAAAATAAATTATTAATGATAAAATAATAGAATAAATAATTAAACAAATGAATGAATTGATAATTATATGCGAGAAAGAAATGAGTGAATAAAATAGAGAATGAATAATAAAATAAATAAACGAATGAATAAATAAGTGAATCAAAAAGTAAAATAATGTGAATAAATTAAAAACTGACGAAATACGTTCGTGATTTAGTAAAAGAATACATAAGCAAACAGAATGAAATATTTCACTTTGCCCCATTCACTTTGCCCCACGTGCACTTGACAAATTGCGTTAAACATTTAAAATAAAAAATGCCTACTATAAACTAAATAAGGACTGCAATGTGGACATCAGTAGATTTTAATTAATAGTTAAAATGATAATTATAAATTTTTTTTTTTATAGCAGCAAGAAATATTTTTTGAAAAACCATGAATATTACAATAAAGGTATCACATTTTGAAAATTACTTGTATAATTTTTTCGTTAATCTATGAAGCTACTTGTTTTTTGCCGGGAATCAACCATATAACTAGGAACTTAGTTAAAATATTGCGAAACAGTTGGCACTGAAAGCTGTGAAAATATTTTACCCTTTCACTTTGCCCCACTTTCCCCTATAATATCTTGCCCTAAAAGAAAAAATTCCTTCTACAATTAGTAGGGGAATGTGGGGCAAAGTGAAATAGCGGAGCAAAGTGAAATGGCAAAATATTTTCAGTTTGCAACGCTACCTACCTAAGTAGTATTTTAACTAAGTTCCTAGACATACAGTAGATGCCTGTCAAGGAATGAATAGCTCCAATTATCAACGAAAAAAATTAAACAAGTCGTTTTCAAAATTTGATACCTTTATTGTAATATTCGTTATTTTTCAAAAATATTTCTTGTTTTTTAAAATAGTAATTTTTTTGCAATTATCATTTTAAGTACTAACTGGGATCTACTGATGTCCATTGCAGTCCTTATTTAGTTTATATTAAGCAATTTTGTATTTTAAATGTTAAATATAATTTGTCAAGTGCACGCGGGGCAAAGTGAAATAGCATATTTCGTTTGTTCATGCATTCATTTAAAAAATCGCGTACATATTTCTTCATTTAATTATTTATTCATTCTTTTTACTTATTAATTCACTTTTGTTTTCATGTATTCACTTATTTTGTTATTCATTCTCCAATTCATTCACTCATTTTTTTTCTCATACCTTAAATAATTCATTAATATTTATTTCTTTGCTTATTTTTCTATTAATGATTCTTTCATTCGTTTATTTACGCATTCATTTGATAAAAATTACTGTAACTTATCAAAAAGAAAATGTTTTATTACAAAAATATTGCATTTTTCACTTTGCTCCATGGTTTTTTGAGATGAAATATTTCCACCTTTTTTTGAAGGTGAAAAATAACTGCTAAAAATTAAAGTTAATATTTAAACTCAAGTTGTATTACAAAATAAATTATTCCTTCTTTATGTAACCCAAACTTTTAGAACACATTTCCAATTTGTTCATTTTGAAACAGGTGAGTCAACTTAACTATTTCACTTTGGCCCATATTTCCCTACTAGTTATCTCAAAAACTTTTTATTTTATAGTGTGCACCCCTTTTTTTCCTAAATGCTTCATATATGTTAATGACACTTTAGTTGAGTATTACAGTAATAACAAATATCCGTAGCTACTGAATTTCTAAATATGTATGTGTAAAGTAATACAAATATGTAAAATATTAGCCAAGATATTTTTTAAGTTTAAATTCATACTTTTGTATCATAGTCTATCCCTCAATAATAATCTCTCTTTTATAAACCAAACAACAATCTACATACTTTTCAGAACATGTCAGCGGCTGAGTTTATCGCTTAATTTCCCTGTCCCTAGAAAGATACTCACACACTCTAGTGACTATATAATAGGAGATAAAACGAGCAATTCTCTCTCTTATAATGAAATTCTGAATTAATCTTCAGATTAACGCTCTAACTGAGGGATCAGGAGTCCGCCGGGTGCTTAGATCTGAATTGCCCTGTGTGTGAACTGTGAATATGAAATTATGCTTGGTAATGGAATGGAAAGATGATTAATTACACTACTTGAGAATTTCTTGAGCATAGTTTATGAAATCTTAATCTATTTTTCTGTGCTATTGACTGAAATCTTTAGCACCTCTCTTGGTTTATTACACTCACTAGACGCAGAAGGATGCTTTGATGGTAACTTATTTTTGTATATTAAAACTACTGGCATTCAGGGTAGCTTTGAGCTAGATATCGTCTAGTTTTAAATATCCTGCTTAAATTTTTAATAGTTTAACTGTAGTTTTTGATATAAAACGGAACAAACTCTTCCACTCTAGGGCATAGTATCCAGTAACATTGTCCTCATTCAAATGGCAACTTTGTGAATACACTTTAACCTTTTAAACGCCGTAATTCAAATTTTTAATTTTTACCTTCAAATTTTTGTTTAGATGTCTAAATTTACCTCTAGTATGCTAATCCAAACATATTTTAGCAAGAAAAATATTATAAGTTAGATTTTCAGGATGTTCCCATTTGGGAACATCGGCGTTTGGAATGAAGTAAATAGGGGGATTTTTCTCAAAAGGTGATTTTTTTGAAAAAAATTAAAAATATGAATATTTTTGTTTATTTTACATACCATTATACTTTTTTCATTTGAATGACCTTTTTTTTCTTATTGTACATGGTATCGGGGGAAACAAGATGAATGAAGTCGCTTTTCACAGTCAATGCACTGCTTTCACACGTTGTTTTCGCAAACCACGCAACGTCCCTGAGCGAATGGAACAAGATAATGCTCAGCTGTTTTTCTATTCAAAACTTGAAGATGTGGTTGAGGTCCAGGTTTGCTTGACACCTTCCTTGCCTTTTTCATATCCTTAATTGATGGAAGAGAACAATCCCCAGTTCTATTTTTTCTAATAGTTCCAACAGCTTTTATCCTCAGAGAAGTCAGTTGATTCATCAACTTATATGATGTGAAAAAATTGTCAAAACCATAAATAAATAAATAAATCTCGTGCTGTTCAGGATTTTCCAAAATAGACAACATGTTCATGACGACTCTTCATCCAAGTGGAGTATCTGCCTTAGCACCATTCTGTTTTCCAGAATAAATTTCCGCCTTTCAACATGGATGTCCATTTGATGAGCATATCATCCAAATTTTATACCCAAATCTGATAGGATTTCCTATTATTGCATTACTGCTGGACAGGTTGTGAAAGTAATCTAACGCAGCTTCTAATGTTAGAAATTTGCGAGTCATCTCTAAATAAGATCGTCGAAATGAGTGGAGTCGTGAAATAAAATGCTGAAATGAGACCAGTAAAATCTCATCAAAAACATTTATCCTTATATACCCCTTAGTCACGAGATAGATTGCAAAGGGATGCGAAACACGTTCAATTCTTAGAAATTTCATGGGGTAGAAAACATGAAGAGAGAGAGAGAGAGCGAAAGAATTCCAAACTCGAAAATGCGATCCACTTACAATAGAGCGCGTAAAGACGGGTGTGAAGGACATATTTACAATAGAAAATGGGTGTAAAGGGCAAGCTGACTGATAACAGGTGTCCATTCATGAACAAAAGGTCTGAACACGTGTAATCAACCCAAAACAGGTCTTCCAAAACAAAATGTTTGTGAGAAAAAGAGGCATCGCACTCGATTTCGCTATCAACGAAAAAACCCCTCAAATACTATACTCCAAACGCCGATGTTCCCAAATGGGAACATCTTGATTCTGATAGAAATAATTCCCTCGAAATAATTATTGGAAATATTGTGTTTATTTCAAATGAAATATATGTCTTTTGGACACCAAATAATGTCAACAAAACATTTTTTCTATTTTTTTTCTTTAGAAAGAGAGACAGAAAAACTTAGACAAATTCTAAGTTCAGAAATTCAGTAAATTTGACTTTAATTCTATAAAAAGGTTAAACATTTTTCAAAAAACTAAGAGCACCAAAATTAAATTCGTATTATTCTGTGTCATTTCAGAAAATATGACAACTCTGAACAAAAATTTAGGTTACTAAAAAAAATTCACAAAAAAATGTTCCCATTTGGGAACATCGGCAGGTAAAAGGTTAATGAAGCTTATTCAGGGCCAATGATGCAAGTGTAATGGGGAATTCGTGGACTTTAGAACTTACTTTTTATCGGCTGTCTTTACTTTAATAACAATTTTAGCTATATTTTTGCATTTATTTATTTCTTATTTCTCCATAGTTATTTAAGAAGATCGTGCGTCATGTGACATAAGTTCCTTTTTCCGCCAGGAAGCGATGTAACATCTAAGGTAGCTCGTTCAACGACGGGTGTAATCTGAACGGAATCAATGTTTTTAAGGAAATGTTTACTATATTTAAAAACTGTTTCAACACTTGCATGTCCCGACTGGCCAATGGTCATATAAAAGGCCTTAAATATTCTGAGGGCAGTAAGACATATCCTCCCTGCCCTAAGGGCTACCATGACCAGGATTCACCTCAACATATCTTGGACTGTTTGGGTTTGAACTGGGAGGATATCCATGCTACTCCCATTTTGGTATTGGATTTCATTATTGTCAACGGATTTGTTGATCTGGTATGATACGTTGACCAGATAGGAGATTAGAAACAACAACAACAACAAAACTGTTTAAATTATTTAAATAGTAATTTTCAGGGACAGCCAACGGCTGATGGGGATTTTTTAGGTTCGGTTGTCATTATCCTAAATGTTTCCTCTTTTGATTTCAGTTAGAATGATGAACAGTAGTTACTTGCCAAGAGACTTTTTCACAATATTCGAGGTAGCCCTTGCAACGCACGGAAGCAGATTCTTAACGATTGTTGTTGTTTATACTGAAGTTTATACATGATTTAGAAATCGACATTGCATACGTTTTTAAGTTAGCTCGAGCAACGCCAAGTTACAGATTTATTTATTATTATTATACTATGTTTTCTATCATAAAAACTAATCGTAACTAATTTGTATAAACAAAGCATGAATTTCTTTTATTAGATAAGCATAATGGATTTTTTATCATATTTTCAAAGTTAGTTAATTTATTTCTACTTATATTTATTTGTATGCTTTTACAGGTGTTTGCTGCAAAGTTCGTAATATATTCGAATTTCAGCGTTTGTAACATCAATGGCTTATGACGAACGTGTAATTCCAATTATCTAAGACTTAGTGATCTTCCTTTCGTTTTGGAAATTGGAAATGTTTGTATGTATTGCATTTTGATGAGCTTATCCTACTACGATAAGTATATTTATTAAAACGTTATTAATCATGTCTAAAGCAAGTTATTCATACGTTTCCTAATGTGCTCATTTTGCCAATTTGGACGTTATTTGGATTAGAGACGACTAAGCTTTGATGGACATACCGCTTCTTAGTAAGTAATTAGCTATTTAGTTCGTGAATGATGCGAAACGGATATATTTATGCATTTAACCAGAAAATAATAATTTGAATAAGAAATGCAATTTTTTTAAAGCTATAAGAGTTGCGAAAAATGATTAAGAAACAGCACAGGTGTTGAAAAGTTTGTATTTACACGGATATAAAAACACACAAGCACACACATACTACACAGCTATAATATCTTGCAAGTTTCTTAATATAGTAGTCACACTGTTAAAAAAGGTGTAAGCTTATTATTTTAGTTGGTGTAACGTTACACAGCTTCTAGAGTAAGTCGTACAGATTTTAAGAAAGCTGTAATTGTTGGAGAAATCTTTCATGATGACCTGGGCAAAGCTCTACTTAGCTCCAATACTACTTTTAAAAATTGAGGCAAAATTCAAACGCGTTCGTAAAGACAAGGTTCGATACATAGATTAAAACTAATAGCCTTAAACCAAGACTTGCCTTCGCTGCCGAAGAGTGAAGTACGCTTGCTTTGAGATATGTCTGTACGCTGTGTGGTTGATGCAGCGGGTTTTATTCCATCCAGGGTATTGTTTTCTATTTTTCTGCTGTAAAAATTGACATATGTGTAATTAGAAACATTTCGAATTATCGCTAAAGTTGATTGGTATACATTGGTTGAGAAAATACATGAACCTGATAAAAATTGAATTAGTATTTAGTTATTTAATTATTTATTAGTTTTGGATTATTTAAGTTATAGAATTAAGTTAAACTTATTGAATTAACTTATTGATTTAATGAGTATTTAACTTATTGAGTTAACTTGAAGCATAAGTCAATTTGCACTTAACCCATTAATGCCTAGCGTCCCTTTTTAGGGACGGTCCAAAAAGTGTCTGAATTTACCAAAAATGAACATTTCAACCAAATAATAGTGTTCAATTATTACTTTGGTATTGTTTCAATTCATTATTAACAGATTGCAGCACATAATCATTGTAAATTGTGTTCTGTAGCTGTGTAACCAGTATACAAAATATCTTTGGAAAAAAAAGTCAGGCATTAATGGGTTAAAAAAGAGTTATCTTGCAAGAAAGTCTGATGAAAGATTTTTTTTTCTAATGCGTAACTTTTCAAACAACTTATCAATAAATTTAGAGAGAATTATGGTGTAACCATACACATAAACTAGTGAAACTTTACAACATATTAACACAATAATAGTGCAATCTTCTCAAAGCTATGTGTCACTTTACATCAGTTTTATCAGTTAAATTACTTCATGATAAATATGGGCAGCAGTTCAGCCACCGATTTATTGAAAAAAGGTCAAAAACATATTTTTTATAGCTCAGTTGAAAAAGAAAAAAATAATTTTTGTTATTATAAGTAGCTTAAAATATTGCTTTTTTTCCCCTTTTTCTAATGAAAGTAAATTTACAAATCCGTAATTTTTGATCTATTTAATTATGAACTAGCTATTGCAACTTGAAATACCATTGTTTTTAACATTTAAAAAAAGTTTTACGCTGCTAAACTTTCATTTACATCTAAAATTTAAAATATTTTATTTACCTTTATATACAAATCAAAGTTTTACAATGAAATGCGTTAACCATTTAAATTTAGTAAGGTAGTGATACGAATATGAATTCCAATATCAAAAACTTGGGTACTTCAAACACAAAAACCAAAATCTGGATTTGAAGCAATTTTCAAGATTTCGGTTGGAAAATATGTTCAAATCATTATTTATTTATTCTGAAAAACAGTAAACTAGTAAGTAAGAATTAAAAATGTTACCTTAGTTTAATTCGCTAAAAATTGCTCCGAAAGTATAACGCACGAAGAGAGAACTAGTGTGCAATTTTCAATGCTGATTGATTTGCAGAATTAAAAATGTTCCCAAAGAAGGAAGATAAATTGCTGAAAACTTTAACTTTCTCGAAATTCCTCTGTCTGATGAGACATTTAAAATCTTTCTCTTAAAATTCTAATTCCTTCGGATTCTTTAAAAGGCTGGGTAAATAAAGAAAGCAATTCCTTTCTCTGAATAATTAGTAAATTTTTCAGCAGTCTGACAAAAATGAACTTTTGGAAATCCAACCTCAGCAGATATTTTGCAGTGAATGTGACCTTTACGGAATCTTCTTTTGGTTTCGCTACGTGGGAAGCATCAGGTTTGTATTGAAGTGATTATGTAACGATGTTGCCGGTTTTGTAACCGTAAGGAAGCACTCCAGTGTTGCGTTTCAAATTTGAATTTTTTTTGGGGGGGGGGAGGGAGGGTAATAGTCATTTCTAAAACTAAACGAGTTTTTTTTAACATTTTTAATAATACATACATTTGTGTATTATGTACGATGAATAGATTTATATTCTAACTAAACTATGATGTAAACTCCAGATCTATATGAAAATGTACACTGCAAAAAATGAACTATTGTTTTTGCAGTATAATGCTGGCAGCTGAGGTTCCAGTTTAAAACTAAAATGTACAGTAATAAACTGTAAAAATAGTAATTTTACAGTTTCTTACTGTAAAGTTAGAAATTTTTGTTTATTGCCGTAAAATTTTAAAGCTGTATTATACTGTAAAAAAAGTTTAATACTGGCAGCAGAGGTTCCACTTTAAAACTGTAAAATGCACGGTTATAAACTAAAATAAGAAATTTTATAGTTTAGTACTGAAAAGTAGAAATTTTTCAGTTTATTGCCGTAAAATGACAAATTTTTACAGTATTACTATAAAATAAGCTGTATTATACTGTAAAAACAACATTCATTTTTGACAGTGTAAGTCTATGTAAATACAACTGAAATAACACTTCACTAATAAAAAAAACCATGCTTTAAAAGTTATTAAAGCAATTTCAAAAGTACCTTACTAAATATTACTTTTGAAAGTCTTCAGCCATGTTGTTCTATTTCAAAGTTATATTTTTGCATCCCTCTGCACTGTGACTAGTCACTTTTCCCCCCAAAATCTACAAAGTATGAACGGTACAGGTAATAAAGGTATGAACGGACACTATTATAATCCAGTGAATTTATTTAATATTTATACATTATTGTTGTTTCTCCTAGGACATAATAAAACCAGTCTTATGATTTCTTATTTGTTTCACGGTATTTGTGCAGAAAAAAAAGTAACTCAAAATTATTTACCAATAAAAGTAACTCCATCACCCATTTGCCTTGAGCTCTATAATCTCTACACCCTGATAGCTACCGCTGTTATGGAAAAGCTCATTGTAGTCATATTTTTACCTCAGGAAAAAAAATGCCGAAAGCAATTTCCTGGGCACCCAAGAGACTCGAACGAAAATCATCCCGCTCCGCAGAAAATACAGCTCTCAGAAATAGGATCTGCTTTTCTGGGTGACCCTTCAACTTCAGAAGGAACATCTGGCCCTGAGTTACACAATAACTCCCACAGAGATCTCTGCTCAGCTGGCAAGTCTATTTTTTCACAAGTTGTTCGTTTTCCTTCCTTTGGGGTTTAGGGCTCTCCCTACTTTTCCTTCATCGACAATTGTGCTCAGCTTAAGGAATTCGGCGACAGACTCGAACTAAAGGATTGTTTTTGAATGGCGATGCACAATAAATATTCCATAAAAGTTTCAACGGATTCCTGAAGTAAAACTTATTAGATAATAAGTGATATTTTGTTATCATCTTTTTGTGATAATGTTAGATTAACATATGTGCGACTATATTTTATGCAGCCGTGTAGTAGTAATTTTACAAAATTGGACATTTTACAATCGACCTATTCAGCAAAAGTAATTATTATCTTTGATTTTGCTTATTTCTGTGTTAAAATTTTTATAATATTGGTCGTAATAATGTAAAACTTTCTGTTTTCAAATTGTTTTTATGCCCTTGATTTTTCTAAACATATGTTAGGGTACCTAGAGTAGGTATGAAAAAATAGATTTTGTTTCTCTTTACACTTTCAATATTTTCAGTGTGCCATTCATTTTGAGTATATTTGCAATTGAAAAATCCATCTAAGCCGAACGGTTGCGAAAAAAAGGTATTGCAGGTTAACACGGAACACCCTGCGTATATATATATATATATATATATATATATGTATATATAAAAAGCAATTGCGTAAGAAATAAATGTGGGAGATTTGAAAATGTGCAGGCGGTGAGGGGTAACATTGTAAAAATCGTTTTAAGAAATGAAAAGAGAACAATAAAACCGTGTCAGTCTAAACTCAGATTTTGGTAGGAAATGCAAACTTTTTTTTAACAACTTAAACCGCTATTCCTTTAACATGCAAATTGATGCGCAAAATTTAAATACATACCTTTTTAATTCAGCACATTTTTTTTCTCTAAGTACTACATAATAAAACTACCTGAGTTTCCATAGAAAGAATAGACGCATCTCAAATATACTCACTTGAAATATTTAATTTAGGATCGTTTCTCGGATAATAGACTACTTTAGAAAATGGTTACCCTTTGTGACTGCAAACCAAAAATTGACATATTCGAATTTAATGTTCCGTTTTTTAAGCCATTCTGTTTTGACAAAAGCAGATGACAAATGGAGACGAAACACGTTACTCTAGAAAGTCAGTTTCAGATACCAGTATTTGTGGAAAACGGACTCAAGGGGCAGTCAATAGATTGGTAAAGATTTTTCAACACTAAAAGAAGGCACGTGGTAAAGGAGCGATTTAAACTTTTCCCTCTCTTCATTCCAAGTGTTCTATAGCTTTTGTTCTTGAAGAAATAGAAAATGTTCGATACTCTTTTCGCTTTGGCTTAACGAAATGGCCTAGAAGTTAGTGACAAAACATTGTCATTTGTTCTTCCAATAATACGAGTTCAAAGTATCGAATGGACAAACTGCCTCAGAAATGTCATGAAGAATGGAGCGATATCTTTTGGAGATAAAAGCTTTTGATGACTTGATGAATTCTTTTACGTGGATTAACCGACTTAGAAAAAGTGATACAAATGAAAAATATTCGTATTAGTATTTTCCTAAATCCAGCTTAAATATGCATTTCAATGACTTTAAAGATATTATCTCTTCTTATTGAAAAGGTCAGACGTGAAAACTCAAAATTTAAAACGAAGATTAAAAAAAAAAAAAAAAACAGCAGCTTAGATTATCACAGTAATTTTATCTGTTTAACTAAAATAACTAAAAAAGTTTTTACACATTGAAGAGTTTTTTGAGCTCTAATCAAGTCTCCCTTTTACATAAATTCCCTAACAGGAGAAGAGCTCATATACATCTTTAAACATTTGTATTAGTTAAAAGTTCTTATAAGTATGGGTATTGTGCAAGTTAATATTTGCTTGTAGTTTTAGTGATGTTTTAAGGTTAACATGTATATTAGATGGAAAAAACATAAAAACTTGAAATTGAAAAAAATCCAAAAAATCCCGAGGCCGCATCCGGGTTTTTCAAAAAACAAATTTTGTGCAAATATAATGCCTGAAGCGTGATAGTTGGAGGAAAAGGAGAGACTTTTTTTCTTTGACTGTAAAGTGCACAGATAACTCAACGAATGATCAAAGTCCCAACACATCTGTAGTTATCTGCTGAAGAAGATGAGAAAGCTTGGAAAGTAAAACCCAGAAAGTGAATTTATTTTCCATATTTATCTTCTTTTAAATCGTGCCAAAGTTGGTGTTACATAGTGCTTTACTGCTTGGAGAGCAGTTCAGATATTCGTGTAGCTCAAAAAGGCCGAGATTTTTTTTTTTTTTTTGTGAGAATAAAGGAATTAAAAGAACGGCTAGATTTGATACTTTTCCTTTAGTCTACCTCTTCTTTTAGTATTTTAGTTCCCTTACTACGTGACAGCAATAAGTCGAACAACCCAGTCAGAAGTCATCAAAAACAAAAAAGCCTTTTTAAAAGCAGTATCCCAAATTAACAAGATTTTAATAGAGGAAACAGTACATGTATTATCGTGACTAAAATTTGGGTTTTACTTCCTCTTTTGAAAATTAGTAGAATTTATATGGCCTAAATGGATCAATATTCTATTTGCGTGACTTGAGGAAAGATACAAAGGACATGTGCCGCAGGCAACAAGGTGGTAGCTTATTTATGGTACATTGAACCTTTGCATTCACTAATGACATCATATCTCTCTGCATCCAAACTAGCCCACAAAAGTCAAAAGACAACATCGAGAAACGCAAGGTAAACTTTTATTACCGTTTGGTGAAATAGGTGCTCCCAGTAGAATCTTTCAACAAGACAATGTTTCGATACACACTTCCCACTGTACAAAAGAAATGATTTGCATCTCAAAAAATCCTTGTGATGAATTATCAAGCACTCTGCTCAGATCTCAGTCCGATAGACAACATCTAGGAATCATCTTACGTGACTTCTACAAAAACAGGAAGCAGTATTCTTCCGTGCAAGAGCTCAAATCAGCAATTAAGACAGCCTGGGGCAGATTTGATCCCAAAAAGGCCCACAACTTCGGATTATTGATTGAAAATCACGTATTCCTTCTTGTCACGTGCAATAAAAACACCACGGACTATTAAAAGACTTTAGTGCATTATAAAACTTATATATTTCGTTTTCGTGCATAAAAAAATTGATTTAAAAATAAATTGTTAATTTATCTTTCATAAAATGTTTCCAAAAAAAAATTCATAAATACAGTTGTTTTGATACACATCTCCATGCATTTCTTTATGTATGTTTTTTTTTTTTTTATTGAAACATTTAGCTCGTGTTTAACTTTTCCCCCTAAAGGTAATATTCTTCAACTAAACATACTGAAGAATGCTTATTGTAATTATTGCGTGTATTAGAATTTCATTTTATTTTAAAATATAAAAGTACTTATCGCTAGGACACTTTTAGTTTTCTGTATCTTCTGAACCAAGGAAATAAAATTTTACGCGTCGCATTAACAAGGATGGTTCCCGTGTTCTTTCTTTAATTTTAACACTTATTTATACCTTCAATTATGCACTCAAGTTTAGCACGGATAATGCTCAACAATTTTCTTACATTTATTGCTGCTGGAAATGTGAAAAATTACTTTTAAGGGTTTTTTTTCTGTATTAAAATTATGTGTTACTAATTATCAGTATCTTACATACATTTTTCATTTCTAATAAATATGGATAGCAATTAAAAAAATACATTTTTTTCTTAAAAAAGCAAAAAAAAAAAAAAAAACGAATATTCACCACTATATGTAAGCATGTTCTAACAGTCGAAACATCTGAAAGCATGGCCATAATTCTGACAAATTGTATTTGTTAATGTCAGGTACATTTCCCCCCTGGTATCAGCTTACTCATACACGACAAACTTCCTCAAATAAAGCTATATTTCTCAAAGTTCACAAGAATCTGCACAACAGTAAAATGCTCCCTTTATGCAATAAGCCACTGTCCTCGCTTTTGTGCCTTGGGAGCAAGTGGACGAAAGCAATTTCCTGGCCACCCTAGAGACCAGCACGGAAATTTCCCAAATGCTAGCCTTCCGAAATAGAAATTGCTGTTCCAGCTGACCCTACGACGTCGAGAGAAGAACATCTGGTACAGTGTCTCTCCCACAGAGAGGCCTCATCTCAGTGGGAAACTTCATTTTGTTAGACCTCGCGTTTTTTTTTTTTTTTTTTTTCGTTGAGTTTTTCTTACGATGGATGTGGTTTCATTTCGAAGACAATTGTGCTAAGATTAAGGTATCGAACTGCGATGGAAAATGAAATGTATGTTATTGAGTTTTGGGCGAAAATGAAGATATATATGAGAATTTGCTGAAATTTCATTTTACGGAGGAGCAAATGAAAGTAATTTAGGATATCGTTAGGTCAGACCGCAATTCGCTTCTATGGTAAAATTTTTAAAAATTAGTTCAAATTTAGTTTAACTCAACTCTTTTACATACGAGTTTAGCGCAAACATTATTACTAATTTTAAAATTTTTTAATGAAAAAAAAAAATATTTTCACTGTACCAGCAATCAATCCGTATGAAGAGTAGGCGAAGTATATATTAGCTGCGACTAACATTTGTGACAAAGCTATTTTTGCAAGAAAACTAGACAGGATGATCTGAACAATGATCTGCAATTATATCATTAATTTATTGAAGTAGAGTTTAGGTTTAGAGTTGCATATCTAAAATTTTTACATCTTTAAATGCTTGTGTTCGATATAGGCCTGTTTTTGGTCTCTTGAAATAGATACCTCTGACAATATGATACACAATAAAGTTTTTTAATAATGGTTGTATCTTTTCTTGCAATGTGCTTTACTTATATTTATGCATTTACTCTAGAGAAAAAAAATAATGGTATTGTAATAGGGATAAAAGTTAGTTTTATGAAACTCAGAAAATCTGGTAATTTTGTAAAATAAATTGTTTATTTGTTCATCAAAGCTAAAACAAGAAATTTTTCATTTAGTCTTCAAGTACTTTCCAGTAGTCAGACAACTATTCTGTCACTGGCATTTATTATTGAATAACTAATCTAAGAAGTAAAGAAAAGTTAATATTTTTCACGAGTATGTATACAAATTTAGCTAATTTCAAATTGATCACTTTAAAAGATCCTCTTTGTACGAAACTATTTTCAAAACAAAGGTCCGTGACCTCCATTAATGTTTCAAATTTTGAGAAACGCTATTACAGTTTAAATATTTTGTTTTCCTTAAATACTGAATGGTTGCATAAAAGGGGAATATGAATATATTAGTGCATTAGAAACATTTGGCTTGGAGTAATTACCTTTATACCATTACTTTACATTTTAGATGAAGCTATTTTCCACCTGCATTATCGTCATTAACTTTCCATTTGCGTAAATCAAAATTGTCATTTCTTCAGCACAGCGTGCTTGTAGGTAATGATACAAAGTCTCTTCCCAAAGACTTTGTATCTCAGAGACACAGAAATTTCGCGGGTAGAAGACGAAAGCCCATTAAAAGCTTTTGAGGTTAAAGATGCTCAAAAGTATGTAAACTTGCGTTTCTTATAAAAAATATTTTAACACAATGGAAAGATTTAAATACTTAGGAGTACAAGTTCTCTGAACTATATTTCCCTGCGATAGTTAAATTTATTGATAATCAACTACATTAAAAATTTATAGGTTAAGTATGATCAAAAATCATATGAATGATGAGTGCTGAACCACATAAATGAAATGAGAAAAAAAGGGGAATCATAAAAACATGAATAAAGCAAATTCTCAAGACATTGCTGCATGTCTTTTTTGACAATGCCGATAGTTTTCTTGACAATATGTGATACATTCACTTTTTTTTCTACAACACATTCATGATTTGGGTCTGAGACCAAGATTAGCATTTTCTTTTTCCGTACAAGTAAAACGAAAGACTCCAATCTGTGGACAAATGTTCTGTATTTTCTGTTAAAAAAAGGAAAACTAAATACGTGTCGTGTTACCAAGGATTTCTTGAGCGTTCTTCTGTTTTCACGCTCATTCACAAAGTTTTTTTTTTTAACTTTCAGTTAAGTACTGGTAATTTAAATTAGATTGTCTTGCACATTTATTGTTTGAAAAAATATTAATTTATAAAAATTTCATTTAAACTTAACGTAATCTTAAAACTCAAGAGAAGCCAATAACCAATATTTAGCCAATATTTTGAATGTAATGATCAAATTCGCTTAAAGCTCAATTTCCTACGAAGCATATACTTTTTTTTATTTTAATTTTCGTCCTTCTGAAATGCAGTATAACAGCTCCGAAATATTTATCTTAGATTCATATATCTTGAAATATGAAATAGGATTCAAATGTAGAAAACTTAATCTATTTTTTTAACAACGCAAAAACTTTTTTTTTCAAATTCTTTAAATTTTGAAAATTTACTGCATGCTTATTTACGAAGAATTGAAGAGCTTGGGAGATTAATGGTTAGGTAACAAAACCCAAAATTTGAATTATCAAAGTTCAAAGTTTTATTGTTGCAGTTGTTGCAGTTTTTTTTTTTTTTTTGTTTTCTGGTTTTTTCCATTAAGTGAGCGTATGAAATCGGTCTAATGACATCTACATTTTGATGTACCGTAAAATGGGGTGAATCGGTACACTTTTCAGCTTTGATTGTAAAAAAAGTAGTTAAACGATTTTTTTTTCAGTTCGATTTTTTGTGTAAAAATTTTGGTCTTACTTTGCATGACAAACATTTTGAACAGTTATTATTTATATACATATAGGAATTTAGGGGTGTTCCGAATCACCCCGCTGATAGGGGTCAATCGGAACAGATTTTAAATTTGTATTTTTGATCAATTGAACCTATAAAAGGTCTCACAAACATGATTAATATTGATGGGGAAGAATAAAAACAGATAGTTACTGTCAAATAAAAGTTTATTTTCTATACCAGTAAACGTTTATGATTTGTCAAAATTCAAAATAATTTTGAACTCTTATGAAAATTTAAAATTAATTTTAAGAAATGCTTTTGAATTGAAATACAAAGCTTTAACATAAATTGAAGTCACTCATATCGTTTACAAATATGTACTTGTCCTTAAAACTAGCAGTTGTGACTTGGCTTAAATTTATTCATAACATCTTCTGAGATGAACGCTGCCTTTTCTTTAGTTTCTTAAAATCTCTGGGTTTTGGGAATTGTCCTGTAATATTTTCCTACTTATTCATCACTTTCTGTGTGCTAGACTTTTGACAATTAAAGTCTGTATGAATTTTCCCCATGTATTTTAAGTAAAAAGAAGTCTCCTGGAGCAAAAATCTTTTTAAATCTGCAACTTTCTGTCATTCTAAGATCTAGTCGCTCGTAAGAAGGGATAAACTGTAATAAAACCTTGTCCTTGTCTTGACTAGAAGAATTGGAGTTAGAATCTTGATTTTTCAAACAGTTTCCTTTAAATGAGTTTGAATTGGAAAAACAGAACATAGTGTTCCGATTTACCCCGCAAATTTTTTTCCTATGGCATTTTTCATAAATCTTCATTTTTAAGACACAATTTAAAAAAAAATGTAACTTCTAATGTGGTATTATGTTGTTCAGATAAATGCGCAATTGAAACATACCAATCTTAAGTTTTAAATACAAAAAGGTTTGTTCTTACCTATGAAGTTTTGCAGTCTATGAAAACGTGATGTTTTCTATCATTCCACGTGCAGCTCTCATTAGAAGCCAGTAGCGTTGCCAGATTGACAAAAGTAATTTTTCCCCACTTCCTATGATCTTACCTTTCTAAAAAAAAGAAAAAAAAATTAATGGTGAAAAATACCCAATAGTATATTTATGAAGAATTTCTTTCTACGGTCGGGAAGTTTTGTTCCGATTTACCCCGCTGTTCCTATACACCCCATTTTACGGTACCAAGTTTTATTTGCTTACTTGTATCCATTGATTACCAGCGTTCACATTGTCCCAGGTAGCACAAATAACCTTTAAACGTTTTATTAACGTTTTTAAGCGGTTGTTACAACGTTAATAACCATTTTACAACCTTTAAAAACGAAGCGTGCTACTTGGGGTATTTTCAAAAAATGTAACATAGCCCCTTTATCCTCCAAACCTTTCAATTGCAAGTACAGCTTGCTCTTTGAATGAAATAAAAATACCAAACAGCTTTTACATACTTATTTTCTGAAGTGTTGAGAATAGTTTTGTGTACAAATAACTAAACCTTACTCTTAAAGACCACTCGTAGGAAGGAATAAAAATAAATTCACAGAAACATCACGACAAAACCGACTAATACTGAAAATTACGATTGAGAGGCCCCCCTGACATAAAGCGATTAGCCTGATAACAAGTTACACGCATAAACTAAAACAAAAGCTCAGTTGAAAGTAAAGTGGCTTGGTCTATTCGTTTTAGTGCCATTACGTTCCAAGAACATTATTGTCTGGATACTTACTTTATCTGGAGAACAATTTGAAGTCATCTAATGAAATCGGGCAGTTTAAATGCTGGTTCCATTGCGTCTCTCTACAAAGTTTTATTTTATAATAAAATATTTTTTTCCCTCTCTAAATCTTTAAGAACATGGTGGACCAGAAGTTAGTACAATTATGCTAACTTAAAAATTCACAAAATGATACGAATACACATAAAATGTGATAAAATTTAAACTATTGGTATAATATTAGGATATATGTTGTTTGTATATAGAGCATAAAGTTTTAGTAATTTAAGAATACTTTCTTAACAAATACATACAAGCAATCAATAAAACGCAGAGTAATACATATAATGATATAATTGTCAAAACCAATTGTTCACGAAACAGCGTTAAATATAACATGCTGCTAGAACGTTTCTATTAATCCAAAAAACTATAAATTGCAGCACAGGACGTATATTGTCAGTAGCTGACGTTAAACTGATAAAAATCAATAATTAATAATACTATTAAATTTTTACTAAAGAAATAAACGCGTGTCGACCTTTACTGCTTATTAGTAGGGGAATGTGAGGGTGAACTGAAATGGTTAAAGACTTTCACGGCTTACAGTGCCACCTATCAACAAATATTTCAACTTTATTCTTAAACACGTAGTTGACTCTAGTCAAGAAGAAATATCTCTAAACATTAAAGAGAACAATAATATAGAAGTCATTTTGAAAATTTCATATCCATATTGCAATATTTTATAGTTAATCGAATTTTTTTTTTGTTATTTTAAATAAATAACAATTTTGTAATTAATATTTTAGGTATGAATTGAGATCTAAGGGTTTCAAGAGCCCCCTTAAAAATTGTAATTATGTATTAATAATTAGGCATGATTTGATTTTAAATGTTAATCACAGTTTGTCAAGTTTGTGTTTCGTTTACTTACTCTCATTATTTTATTAAATCATTTATGTAGTTATTTATTGATTCATTCACTTGCATTTCTTCTTTGTTTATTTAATTATTTTCTCATACATTCCCAATAATATTTAAGTTTTCATATATTAGTTATTTATTTTCATTTTCGTTTACTGTTCCAATATATATTATTTTATTTATTCATTCGATGAAAAACATTTTCAATTATCTAAGAGAAAAACATCTTTTATACGTAAAATTTTCCCTTTTTTTTAAAGCATAAATTTAGCATACAAACACAACAAATATTAATGATAATGGGTCGAAGCAAGTGTTATTACAAAATATACATTTTTTCTTTAGGTACTGCAATTTTCAAACCGAATTTTCAAATGAGTCATTTTTAAAAAAGATGGGTATCTCAGCTATATTTCTCTACCCAACACTTCCGTTCCCCTATCTTAAAACATGGTGTGCATTTATAGAAATACTAGCAAAAAATGTCTGTGGAATGTTTTTTTTTCTTTAAAATTTCATTGCATTGCTGTCAGAAATCGTACGTATGGCAGTTAAATTCCATAGTTCTAACGCTCTTGTGGATTTATTTTCTTTTCATTTTTTGCGCTTTGCTTGAAATAGATGGCCTTTTTTTCTGTAGAAAACTACTCTATTTCCTATATTTTTACACAGCTAACAAAGATGTGTAAATAAAACAAATTGTTTAAACTTGTACCAATTGTCGTAGACGTTTACCCACATCACAAGACTGCATAATCTCCATCCAACTCTAAATAATGTGTGTCAATTTTTGCCGCAATATGCATTATTCGTTAGATCATTACTTCAAAGTATTAATTGCCTTTTAGAGTACACAACATATGGCAGACTGGTGATGAATAAGACATGGGGTGTTACTATTTTTTGGAAATGTACTTCCAAAAAATGTTTATATTTAGTGTCATAAATACCAGTTGTGAGTCAAGTAAACTAACTGTAGTAACAAGTAAACTAAAACTTTGAGCCAAGTTACTTTCTTCTGAATGCACGGCTAGAAAGAATCTGATTGAAAATCAAGTTTTTACTATCCATTAAAAACCTATTAGATTTTTTTTTCTCTTTAAAAAATGTATGCATGTATAATTACATGGTTTTTCTGAGTATTGCATATTATGGCATACTAATTATCATTCATTTTCTATGGATTCGATACTTAATTACAGAAATAAGGCATAAAATAATATGACTACTATCATCGAAACTAACACAGAGATGCATTTAAACGATACTTTTTTTCTCTCTCTCAAGAATAGGTTTCAGTAGTTAATTTTTTTAAGAACTTCATAAAAAATGTACTGATCATTAACCAACAGCCTAAAATAACCTTGTTGAAAGAAATATGTTATAAAAGTATACAATACTTGCAGAATATCTCACTCTAGCAGAAAAAAAAGAAAGACAGAAAGAAGCAAAAAAGAAAAGATAAGAAAAGAAAAACACCAACCAAAGAAGTCATCATAGGATATTCAGAGATCAGGAAGAGAAAAACATATTTTTAGCCTGCAAAAAATAAATATTGCTAATTTTTATTACAATTTGGGAAGCATTCCTCACCTTCTTTAAAATACATTCATGCTGCACAAGGAAACAAAATCAAATAAGAAAATAAATAAATAAATCGTCCCTGAAACTTGGACCTTATTTTTAAACTAGCACTTCCTGGTTTTTAATATTTGCCTGAAAAGCAAACTAGAAGGATTAAAAGTTAAATTTTAAACCTTCCCCGCTTAATTTTTTAACATTAATTCCTACCCTCGCTGGAGATAAGAAACAATATGCACCTCCGTATTCTCAGCGTCTTTTGTGTTTGAAACTTCAGTTAACAAAAGTGCGGTATGTCTCGTTGTTTTCCGCCGATCGTTACAACTTTTTGTTCAACTTTGCCGCAGAATCTATTGCAATATGGAACCACTCAGGAGGTTCGAAACAAAAAGAAAAGTGTTATACGGAGCTTATCTCTTTTTGACTGCCACAAAGTCTCAAAGAACAAAGCCTCTGGGACAGTAAATGATATCTTTAAAGTCTCTTTTTTTAATTAATGAATGAGTCGAGTGAATGATGTAATATACCTTTCATAAATGAATCATCTTTCAAATGCCTGTACTACTATCGTGTTGAACAAAACTCCACACGTATTTAAATACAAAAGTGAAGAATTCCTTTCATGAAGAGACTTTTTGACAAAGTGATTAAAGTGCGAAAGAACAAAGTGATGAAGACTTGAGAGTAATAAATTAGGTTTACATCCACAATGGCATTATAATGAAATATTCCTATGTTTGAGCTCAACGCAAGTCAAATATTTAAAATGACAAAATGTTACTGCTAAATTGTCATACGTGACTTTTACATAACAATTGTGTTCTTGCCTCTAAAATAAAAATGTTGTTTATGCTTAATTTTTATGTAAAATGTTAAAAATTCACTTTATTAAAAAAAAAAAAAAACATCGTAGGGTTAAGAGATGGGGCAATAGGTGCGTAGATCCATCTTTTGTTGGCCAGTCAGTCTGTCTGTTTATTTCTAATACTTTTTACAGCAATAGTTTAAGCCCAGCTGGTTTTTTTTTTAATTAATTGAAGCATCTATGTTAGAACAATCTTCTAGCATGCTTTATTTTCTTACCTAACCAAACTTTTGTTCAAAGTTCAACATCTGGAAAAACAAAATAAACACAGCCATGTAGGGGGAAATTTGAAACATATATAAATCCAGATCTTACAGGATGAAAATTTGGAAATAGCGATAAATTTAAAAAAATGTTTCTCCTGATAAAGAAGTACATAAATTAACGTTTTCATGAAAAACTTTAATTCATTCTCTAAAAATGTAACATTTTTTATAGCAATGATCAGAATTAAGCGGAGATAGATAGAGAGCAAAGCTTGTAGAATAAAAACCGTAAGTTATAACAGAAATTTGTTTCGCAATAGTGTTAAAAATAAAATATATCCAAAGAAGAAAATATATTTGTTTCAGTATTAATTGATTAAAATTTAGTAAGCTTTTAAATCATGGTCTCAATGTCTTCTTATTTTGTAGGATAATTTCTTCTAACAATATTCAAATTCTAAATTTTATGAAATCGTCGCATTTTTCTTTTAGTCGAAGTAATTATTTTGCTTAGTTTATTATTTTCTTTACGTTTTCAAATTGATATCCGTTTGACATTAAGTTAAGTCCATATTTTTTTCATGAAGGTCCCATAGTTTTAAAAAATGTTTTTACTATGATAAATATTAATTTTTAATAAGTTAAAACATAAGAGAAATGAAACAGGTAAGGCTTACGTTGTAACATTGATATTGACGTATGTGAAAGTAGGTGTCGTTTAGTTTTGCCCGAGACTCTTTTTAATAGATGACTCAAGTCTTCATTGTTTGGATATTTTTTTGTTCAATTAATAATGCTTCATTTCTTTTCTATTTCAACCAAAAGTTTTGATGCATTGCTAACAAAAAAAAAAATCCATATATGAATCTATTTGGAGCTTTATCAGTGAGTTTTGAAACTTTCTGATGAAATGAAAGTATCTGTACCTTATCTTATACTTTTTCTTCTACTACTGATCTGCTTATATAAACATTTTGTGATCTTATGAATGTGTATATAAAGTAAAATATTTCAAATTATTTATTTTTATGTAGAGAATGCCTAGTTTATAAATTGAAAGATAATGCTGTTTTCTTAGCCCGATTTATTGTTTGAAATAAGTGTTCTTGCGACAGTACCTTGTTTGGTTTTTACAATACATAGGGAGAGCAATGTTTATGAATAGATATATTATTTATTACTGATTATTATTTAGAAACGCTATTTAAAATTGCTAAAATCATTTTTTTTTTCTTTTTTTTTAATTAAAATTGACATATGAAAGACAGATAATTACTAAAATTAGCACATTTAGGCAGGAATTCAAGTGAAACACGGACAATCGCAACTCACCATTGCAATCCCAAATTCCCAAATTTGGATAAGTTGCAATCGCAATAAATGCTAATCGCACTGACGTAACTACGGGTGGAGCCAATAAGAGCTCACAAGCAGTCAGCGATCTCCTCTTATTCGCCAAGTAGGCTGTGACGTTTTATCTAGCTCGTATTTCATTGGCAAACGTCACGCTGACGTCACGATGTTTTTATCAAGAAATGTTCTAATGTAATTCACTTCCAGTAGCGATTGCAATTTACGATCGCCTGTTTCACTTGGATTCCTGCCTAAAACTGCAGTGTATTACTGGTTTCAACCTAAAAGTATAGGTAAATTAAACATTTATTTTAAAAGTTTTCATCTATTTTAATATGAACTTTAGCAAATGAAATATGTCAGAATTGTTTAGGATCATCAAATTTCTATTTTAGTTAAACGTTCTAAATTTTACGTATTTCAATGAGAATTCACCATTGAGTGAAAACAAAAACATTTGACCTCGCGTATACTTTCTTAAGAAACTTCTCCTACTCAAAGTGTTTTTTCTGCATATACTTCTGAAAAGGAAAACGTTCACTTTATTAAAAGTTTTCTCGCACTGAGGCATTCTTTTCTCACATTAATTTCTTAAAGATTTAGGATAGTCACTAACCATCTCTGTAGATGCCATTGATTTCCTATTAGATAAAGAAAACCAATAACTTATGCCCAAAAGATTAAAAAGGAATAATTAGTTTTGCTTCCCGGAGAAATTATTTGTTTATTGTGCAATAATTTTCATCCCGTAATGTAATTTCAAAAGGATAGAGGGACTCCAAGTAGAAAACTAAGTTGGAATTAAAAGCAAACAACATAAACTAATAATTTAATTTGTCAAAAGCAGTTGGAGTTAAAAATGATACTTTTAAAACTACAAAATATGTATCGATATTATTTTTCGTAAGTTCCTCTAAGAGAAATATTGGTTTCGTGAAACTTTATTGAACCTCTTCTTTGTATTTCTACAGTTAGGTATTGAATTTAGCAAACTGTGCAACATACAACAAATATTTCGCTCTTCTTTTGGGAACCATCATTTCTTATACTGCGCTGCAATTTTAAACATAAATTCATTTAAAAAAATGAAACTTTCTTGCTCATATAATTAAAATCTTTAAAAAATGCTGTTGAATAGCTTTTTTTCTGTGACCATTGATGAAGAACATGTTTAAAAGTAATGATGGAAGTAAATTAGGAAAATGAAGCAATTTTCATAATCATAAAAACATTATAGACCAAATAAATTTTGCAAATGGAGCTCCGCTGAGGCACATAAAATTTACTAAGAGAGCTATGAGAAACAAAAACATTATTTAGCAAAATTTCGCACTTTTTTATTAGCTAGAAAACATCTTGCGTTTCTAATGCAATATTTACTTTTAATCCTACATCGTTGCAAATAATTCTTGACCCCAAAACAAGCATGCATATTTAAGAAGCATCACACCTTAAATTCAATAGATATTTCTGTTTAATATCTTAATACTGAGTCTTAAATTACAAGATCATGTGAAAATTGGAACATTGCAATACATATGTACTTGAAGAAAAAAATGAATTATTATCAATCACACATTATGAAGGCACCTCCTAGTTTGAATACTAAAGCTTAAATTTATCTCTTAGTCTTACTGGTGAATTTTAATGAATGTTTTTTATTCCTTCGGTTTTCAGCAATGTATTTCAAAGTTTACATTTTGGCTACGAATCCCGGTAGGGCATGGATGAACTTTCTCTCTCTTCAGTCGTTGTCCTTTCTCTGTTTGAAAGTGTTGCACTAAATCGGACTTCCCTTAATGGTGCCTTGTAAAAACGGAAGCCGTATCAATTATGCCATTAATCCGAGTAGATGCATCTACTTGGGCTCAAATACCAGAGTGGTGTCAGTAACAACAGCAATAGGGTTTATACTTGCAATAAGTTCAAGCAAAAAACCAAAACAAAAAGAGACAGAATTACTTGTTCAGACTATTATTATGTATCTTTATCACACTTGGCACACAGGTCTCTTGATACTCTTCTAGATTTCACTCAGTTTAAAGGGGGTCTTCCCACCGTCTCTCTCTCTCTCAAAACAAAAAAAAAAAAAAATATATATATATATATATATATATATATATATATATATATTTTTTTTTTTTTTTAAATGTAGAAGTTAGTACAATTACGAGTTTTACTAATTTTAATTCATATTACGTATCCTTTTTTTTCCTAAAATCTATAGTAAAAGAAAGGAAAAGCTTATAAGCGAAATTTTTATGATGGAAATTATTCTAGATTGCAACGTATTATTATTGTTTGCAAGCATCATAGAAATACGTGTATAATGACAACATGTATGGATATACACAATATAAAATTTCTCCTGTTGCAATAATAAGACAATATTAGTTTGGAAAAATAATGATAAATACATTATTGCCAATGGTGTGTCTGCCACATAAAGGCATTCCCACAGAAAGCTACATTCATTCTCTTATTTATTGATGTTATCGTGACAGTCTAGAAAAAGAAAACATATCATAAAACAAGGAAACATTCTATATGTTTTCTATCATTTCTGCACTATCTTCTGTCTGCAATGTCGTTTAACACAATTTGTCTTAGAATGCATGTAGTATAAAAAATGTAAACAAAATGATTTTTTGCACTAATAAAAGGAAGATATTTAATGAATTGCAAAAATTTACCTATTCAAAGGAAATCAATCTATTTAGTGGATTCATTTGATATCATAAAAGTTATAGATCAATACCATGCTGAATTTTCTTATTGCAATTTCGTATTTAGCATTTTGTGATAGGTTTAAGAGATCAGTTTCGCAAACATGCAAGTATCTCGAATAGCAATTAAAAAAGATACAGGTTTGAGGTATGACATAATAATTAAAAGGGAAAACATGTTATACTCGGTAAACGGCAATTAAAATAGAATATTCTGGTTTACCATTGTTGAAAAATTATTAATTTGTTTGAATAAAAAATATCAAAATAACACTGGCACCCTATAAAAATAAAAAATAGAAAAAACTGAAACGTTTCTAAAAAATGGACAGCTGATGTGATTTATTCCTATCAATGACAGGTGAGAAAATAATCAGGAAGGTTTCCGGCTTAAAGTAGAATCCTTCCCAATAAAAGCTACTTACTGTATGGTAATAAATCGGGAACTTTCCAAAAACACTTTGGTTTATGGACACAGTTCGGCTCCTTCCTGTTTTACTATGAAGGTCTCTGAAGCATTGTAGCAAATATGGGCAATGCTAAGTCAACAATTTCAAGAAAGAAGCTGAATAGTTTATTTGCATGCAATTCTTACAAAGATATAGTATCCAGAGACTGAATATGCCCTTATTTGGAGCGAAATCACTGTGGAGAGACACTAATCGAAGTGAAGGCGACACACGTCATAAAAAAGTTGGACATACCATTCAACTGGTAATTAAAACATGTTTTACAATAGTCAGAAGTTTTGCAAGAAAACTTGACTTGCATAGGGACCATTGTTTCCCAGAATTGGTCTGTAACGTTTTGGAATTTCCTTTCAGTGCAGTGCATTTATTAAGTGCTGCATTCTGATTCAGATCTTATCAAAATTCATATTTTGTCATCTTATCTGATTCATATCTTGTCGTTGTCGATTCACGTTAGCTTGCCCCAAGTAAAGCCCAGTTAGAGGAAGGTGTAGCTCTTAACTGATTGCCATATACTTTTCTTTTGTTTTTTTTATTGAATATCTGACATATTATCCACTTTTTAATAACAGTCTGTATCATTACATATGTTTTTGCATACAAAACATTTAAAATTGCTTTAAGGGAGTTATTTAGCTATCATCCAGAGTAGTTTTTTATTTACTTACATTGCAATAGTTAGTCAATAGTGAAGTAAAATACCAATACTTAATACCAATCGTATACAGGTTGGATTATATTTGCCATAAATTGAAAACTATTCTTTTAAATATCATACGTTATCGAGCATTAATCTTTATTAAAACAAGAAATACATATTCAAATGCAATTATCTTTTCAAATTTTGAATCGATAAAGTAAGGAGTTGAAGACATGAGCTGTGCAATATCCAATACTATCTTTCCAGTCTACTTAAGAATTAGAATAAATCCCTTTCAAGAAAATCGACTAAATGCGAAAACGTTATGAAGATTTATCGAAGCTGTAATTTACTGGGAAGACAGAAGGAAGCGAGAGTGAGTTATCAACCAAGTCTTTACTTTTATGTTTCAAGTCATCAATGCTTTACTAAATAACTCTCGTGAGAAAAATTATCTATCTCTAAAGGGAAAAGATTTCTTATTAGAAACTCAGTTGTCACACACATTTTTAGCAATAAAATGTCTTTTTATCCCCCGACTAAGAAATTGATAAAAATAGTTTAATAATTGCTCTAGGAACCTCCTTCTAAATTCACCCCTTTATCTTTCGAGGAACAATAGAAATCAGAACTTGGAAAGCAATTTCACTAAAAATGTGAGCTTATATAAAAAATAAATAAAATGGTTGTCACGGAACTGATAGAAATAAGCGACATTTTTACTAAGGGGTATTAAATAACATATATGCTTTCAATGTTGAAGGTATGAAGGAATAACAACTGGTATTAAGTTTCATAATGAATTTTCATTTCTCGTATTTAGTTATTTCTTCTATTGTTAATTGTGTCATCTTTTTACTTTACAAAGAGTACACAAATCTGGCATTTCTGTCATACTTATAGTTTCCAATATTGGTGCGGCTTCTTATAAACTTGTCAAATATGTGGTGTATGTGTTTTCTCCGGGAGTCAGAATTTATTAACAGTAAAATTTTGCCTAAAAAAATAATAACCTCGTATCAAATAACTGCTTCTTGTTCTCTTTTAATGTAAACTTATTATATCCAATCACTCTGAGGGTTGATTGTAATGCCCTAAGAGATTAGATAGCTTCTGAATTTCATTTTATTTCTAAGGAAATTTTTAACTTTTCCAACTGGCACTTGTTAAAAACATTGTTTTTTTTTCTTTTTTTTTTCGCTTTTAATGGCTAGCTGTATACTGTGTTAAATTGTTAAATGGTTTGGCTACAGAAAACCCATTTAACCCAAGTCCTAGTGATATTTATATGCATTAGTTTGAGGTTAAGATATTTCAAAAATTACAGTTTCAATTTTACATCTGTAATGTTCTTATGAACCAAAATAAGTGGAACCAACGTAGAAGAGGCTTGAGCAATTTTTACCCTTTACGTCCCAAATTAATGTGACAATGATTTTTTACATATTTCTTTGGTTTTTTGAGTTGCAAATACATCAAAAACATTTTTACCGAGCATAAAAAATTTGAAATTTTTGGGAGTCTAAGGTCCCCTTCCCCTTAAGGCCCCCAAGAAAACTGTTTCCAATCGCAAGTACCATCTGTCGGCTTCTCAGCGCAGTACAAGGAGTGGTATTCAAAAGCTTCAGCATGATTCAAGTCATTTAGGATTCAAAATACTAAACTAATACAAGCGGGACTTCTGAGTCCCTTTGGGGCATAAAGGGTTAAATTCCATTCATCTTCACCTATTTATTTTCTTACAAGAAAGAGCGGGGCCTCCGCCGCTCTGTGGTCGAAAGCGGGATGCACTGCCTAATCGGCAGTACCGATTAATCCGCCATAATCAGCCGCTTGACTGATTAGTAATAATCGGCTCAGTTTTGCCGATAAATCGTCGAACAAATATTTTTTACATTTTATTTTTTAAAGTATACTTTCACCAAGAAACTATGATGAATAATTTTTTTAACAGAAAATACATGTAATTTTCTGCAATCCCTTTTATAGCATGCAGTGTGTGAAAGTGTATGTACAGAGCAAACACAAAACAAATAATTCATATAGTGTATGAAACTGAATGGAGTATTAAAAGATAATCATCACAGTTAATATTCATATGACACTATTAGGAATAATTAAATTCCTGAACTTTAAAATTGGAATGCGGAAACATCAGTCAAATTTTATTGATCAACCGGCGTAAAAATGTGTTAAATAAAATTACTTTTAGTATGCCTTTGAACAAGAAACTACAATGAATTAATTTATAAACAAAAAGCAAATAATTTTCTGCAAACATGAGTATAATATATAGTATGAAATTAAAATAAACTATTCAAAGAATTAAATCTAAAAATAATAATTCTCATAATAACATATAGACAATCTTGCAATATTTTTTATGTGTCGATGCTTTTCTCCTTTGCACAGTGCTTTTAGATATCCTCTAATTTTTAAAGATTAAAAGACTTGAATTGAATGGGTACTTGAAGTTGAAAAATAAATTTAAATCAAAAATCTAGCTAAATTAGACTGCTCACCACAAGATCACTGTATTTTTTTTTTTTTTAATTTCATGTTAAAGAAACTTGATAATGTTCTGAAATTATTTTTGGGAAAATTAGGAAAATGAAAACATAAATAAATAAAAATAAATAAACAAATAAAAATATTCTCTCTCAAATAAATTAATAATTATTACTTGACTCTGGAATCGAAGAGAAAGAAAAAAAAAAGTGTTGGTGAAATTGGTAATATTAAAAAAAAAACCATCCTGAACTTTAATCAGCTGAACCGATTAATCGGCCGATTATCAAAAGTTGATTAAAAGGTAGTCGGTCATCGGCCAATTTGCTTATAATTGCATCGCTAGTAGAAAGAGTGCCTCGTAAGACGGTGCCCTGGTTGGGCTGTAAATCCTTCTGGTACTACCTGTTTATAATAAAAATACTCTCTCGAGGCAAAGCACCCACCTCTTTGCGTAATATTTGTTAAACTATGCACACGACAACAGCAACAACAACCAGAAAGAAAAAGATTAATGCCTTTCGTTTCTGGATCTTCTTGTTTCTCGTTTTGAGTTTAGTGTTAAAACTATATTTTATCGCAGACCTTACACTTTTTCCTGACCTTCACATACATAATAATCTTTCCCACCTAATCAATTATGTGTCGGTGTTAGTTCGTTTGTTTATAGTGTTATGAATACATTTTCTTCACATTGACTTCCTAATACTTCGCTTAAGGCTACATCATTCCCCGAGTGGCCCGTGTTCCTGTCACCGTAGGGGACACTTGGCGTGGTGCTTAAGGCTACAGTGGACACTTTTTTTTTCACTTATTGATATATATCGCACATCCAGAATGAAAGGGGCACATCTCAAAATAGCTGTTTTGAGAAAAATCGATTTGAAAATTTAAACTTTTTTAAATCCTTGCCCTGACTCTAATAACTATTGAAATTAGATAAACTCTCATTGATTGGTTGATTAAAGGTTCTGCTAGGTGACTATGGTCTGCGTTTCCAGGTCAATTTTAAATAAGTCGGTAATTAATGAGAAGTGCCCCTTTCATTCTCCATTTTCGTGGAGAATGAAAGGGGCACATCTCAAAATAGCTATTCTTACGGGCATCGGTTTATACACCATTTTTTTTTTTTTTTTTGAAGTTCTTGTCATGATTTTAACCTACATTTTTTAATGATGCATGTTTTGTGCAATTTATATCGGGTCTTTTTTTTTATCCACGAGTGGGGGCAACCGCCTTCCCCCAAGGAAGGGGGGTTCTTCATACAAATCCCAAAATTACAACGGATTTGAGCCACATTTGGCACGTAGGTCCTTTCATGCTCAGAATGTCACGCCAGGGTTCTTTCACTCTGCTTACGAGAGCGGGGCTGAGAGTTGCAAGAAAATCTTTTAAGTGGAATACTTACATTATTACTTACAGTGTCTGAAATTTTACGAAATCCGAAAAGGCCTAAATTAAACTTTAAAATCATGACATTTCTCTTTTCTACAGGCGAAATTTTACACTACTTTTTGTAGGGATTTTGATTTATACCTGATTCCTACGCATCACGAGACAACTCGTGATAATTAACTCGATAATGGGAAAAAAAGGGCATTTTAGTTGCTTATACTTTTGTACGTACGTATGCACGGTCGGATGCGCCAAAAAAAAAAAAAAAAAGACATTCCTTCGAGAATGAGTAAAGTAGAAATTTAGGCCGCAGTTGAATGCAAATCTTTTCGAGAAAGCATTACTTCCTGTACTACTTATAAGGAAGTAAAAAAGTAATAACTGCTGTCTGTTTGCGTATTGTGCGCCTGGCAGCCACGAACGCTTCCATTTGAAAAAGGGGAGATAGGTTTAGGATGCGCACTTCCAATGCCTTCAGTTTTTGTTCGCAGAAAGTCAACAGAAATTATAGTTTTCTTTCTTTATTAATGATTCGATTTAACATTTCAGAAGGTTTAAACGCAAAGCAGACGATCTATTCAAAAAAGTCGAAGGGAAAAAATAATACGAAGAATTTCAAATTTATTAAAAAAAATAACGTATCTCTAAATCGTTTGCAGATTTTTTTTTTTTTTTGTGTTTTGGTTTCTCAATATTGACCTTGCTTGTAGTTTAAACGTTGTACTTAAATAGGTATAGTAATTCTAAATGTGTGACAAAGTTATTTTCAAGTTTGTAGCTTTTAACAAACATTTAACAAAAAGGGTTCTGTGTAGTAGAGTTATAAAATAGTTATAAAAGTATTTAATCAACAAATTAGGTAATACGTTACTGTTTTCAATTTAACCGACCGACGGTTTTGCACGTCTTATCACGCCCTAGGGAAAACCCTTCGAGAACGTTTTACACGTAGATTTCTGAAGATCCTTTTTCGTCTCCAAACGGTTTGAGGCGTAGAATCCTGCTTTTCCTTCCCCTTTTCTCAGAGCTGCACCCCGTGGTGCAAGGGTCGCCTTCTCTATTCACAGACGCAAACAATGTCTATTCATCAGTTTGCGGTTTCAAGGCTCAATGCATCCTTTTTATATATCCGCACTAAACATATCCGAGCAGCAAACTTACTAGCTTTTTCCAAGCTTCAGGTTTACATTTAATTTTTTTTTTTGTGCCGTAAATGAATGTTATGTTTTTTAATCGGTGAGAACACAATTTTGTTCATTTTTTAAAAACTTCGATTTTAAATTGATAGAATATCATCTTAGTATAATTTTTGAAAAAAAAAAAAAAAAAAAAACTGCGGCTTTATTCGTTACTTTTATATCGCCCATTAGCAAGAAAAAAGTGTCGCAACTCAAAAAAAAAAAAAATATATATATATATATATATATATATATATATATATATATATATATATATATATATATATATATATATATATATATATATATATATATATATATATATATATATATATATATATATATATATATATATATAAAGATGACGGTGTTCGTTTGTCTGTATGTTTGTAACCGCTGGCCAGAAGCCCCCGCAGCACCCACAGACCTGAAACTTGGCTCAAAAATTCGAACGTACCCCGTCCTCGTGCACCTCGAAGCCCAAATTTTTAATTTCGAATTAGTTATTTTTAAATTAATTAATTAGTCTCATTTTTGGTGTATCCGCCATAATTGAGGGGGGAAAACCTCCCCCCACCCCAAAACATTATATATCGTTGGAAAGGGTTTTTTTTTCTGAAAAAGAAAAGTTTTAGCACGTTTCTGTCCGTTAATTAGGACAGGAGATATTAATTAATCAAATTTAGTCAATTTTCAAGGCCTAACTGTACGCAGAACTGAAACACTAGAGCCATTTTCCTGATCAGCTGCTCTTTTGTCCCTGAAGTTACTTTGTGGTTTAAATTTGCGTATAGATTTAAGCCTTGAAAATTTATTCAATTTGATTAATTAATATCTCCTGTTACTTACTTAACTTTCTGTCTCTTATATTTATTTGGCGAATTGATTTAAACTTTAACATGACTTTAAGTGGAATTTAAAAGGTTGTGGAGCGCATTTGAACTAAAGGATTTAATATTTTTTCTTCAGAGAAGGTTAAAGTGAATTTAAATTTATTAAGTTGACTTCCTCAAAATTCGGGGTTCCCGAAAATGTCACAATGGAACTATCATTGTTAAAAATTTAGGGATGGCTTATCAGTTCTTCTTCGCATTTGGCGTCGTAAAGTTTGGCGACAATCAGGAAATTTACCAAACCTCCCATCCAGTGAAACACTACTTTCTCCAACTCAAAGAAAAATAAAACGGTCTGGGAAATAACAGTAGTTGTTTGCAGTTTAAAGCGTATTTCATTGCATGTTTAAAACATGTATTTAATGCCGCCATCACTAAATTTTTCATAATAATAGTTCCATTCTGACATTTTCTGTAACACCGCTATTCAGTTAACCGGGAAATTTTCCAAACTTCCCGGCCAGTGAAATCTTGATTATTTGAGAGTCACTGTTAGATTGTAATCACTTCAAAGAGATGGTACTAAAGACAATTATATTTCTTTCCTTTTAATGTTCACATTAAAATCATGGAAGAATGGTTGTAGCTGATCTACCTGATACAATCGGTTCCCTATGTTAATAAATTTAGATTTGGCGACCAATTTTACATTGAAATTACGGTTAAATCGGTGAATTATATTAAATTTCAAGGGCAATATTGCTGTGGTCGTTGAGAGTTTTCGAAAATCTTGGCTCTACAGTTGTGTCAAAAGTTCCATTGAAACGTAAAAATTTCGCTAGAAATAAATAAGTTCCTCACACACACACACGAAAAGAAGAAAAAAGTCTTTAAAACTAAAATAATCCTCGCATTGAACACTACAAACTGAAATGGCATTAAAAGTGTCATCAATATATTTTAAAAGGTCGTGGTGCACATTTGAATTAAAGAATATAATAATTATACTCTTCGTATTTGGCGTGGTAAAGTTTGGCAACAATAGGGATATTTACCAAACCTCCCAGCCAGTGAAACACTTCTTTCTCCAAATTAAAGAAAAAGATAACGCTCTGTGAAGGAACAGTAACCTAAATTTTTAATAGTTCCATTCTGACATTTTCGGTAACACCGCTATGAAGTTACTCTTCGTATTTGGCGTCGTAAAATTTGGCAACAATCTGGAAATTTACCAAACCTCCCAGCCAGGGAAATCTTGCTTATTTGAGGGTTACTGTTATAGATTGTATTCACTTCAAAGAGATGGTGCGAAAGACATTATATTTCTTGCCTTTTAATGTTCACATTAAAATCATGGAAGAATG